>NW_024121177.1:16798902-17066768 GCF_016745375.1 Pimephales promelas | reverse complement strand
AAAAAAATCTAAATAGAAATTATTATTCAAATCTTCAATAATCAAGCATCAAGTAAAGGGTATAGATCAAATTTGTTAATTCTGATTTCAAAACTGAAACCGAGGCTGTTGTGCAATGCAGCAGACTGCAGAACTGGTTGCTGCTGACTAGTGTATTGCAAAAAGAAAGTGTAAGACATATTAAAAGGATTACAGACGATTAGCGGTTTTTTTCCTCAAAAGAAAAATCCTTAAAACATCAGAAGGATAACACAGGTGTGAAGTGTCCCATTTCTTGTCAAGGACTGACAATGCTCTTTAAACTCACATAAAAGTCTAATCTGTCATTTAATGGTACACCTCTGATATGTTATTCCGTGTTATAGTCAACTTGATTAATCACGCAAGGTAGCCTTGTAAGTTACAACTTAGTTTTAATGTAGCCTATTTAATGTTATTTATTCTTAAAATGCTTTAAAAAAAAAAAGTCTGTCAATTCGAGAAGTGGGAACAATGTAGGCTACAGAAAGGGTATTTAAAATTAAGTCGATCAATCTATTTCTAATCTGTACTAATTAAACGTCAAAATAAGTCAACCCCACCCTCCATTATGTTACTTTTCAGAAACCTACATCAGATCTGTAAATTCTGATGGCCCACCATCACTCAAAAGAGGCCGCCCTTTATTCGCGGGTTTTTAAATGGTTAAATACCTTACAGCCCACGCCCGTCAAATGAAATGGTGAAGATGAAAGGATGAATAGCTTAACTAAGTGAAACTTATTAAATCAACAATTAATAAAGTAAAAGCTACCAACATGGCAAGATAGCTATTAGAGTGCTCGTATTTTTTTGTGCGCTGCACCACAACCACTCTCTTCATGTGAATACTAAATTGACTTTTGCAAAACTCTCCACTAAGCACTAATTTGAGGAACATGAGCTGTGGAGTATCCAATGCAATAGTACTTTGTACCACAGGAGGGCGCCACTCAAAACTTTTGCAAGTGTAAGATAGGCTGCACTTTAAATATTTAGGCCTATTTTATAAATTGGTTAAGGTCAACCAGGTAATAACAATTGTGAACTAACATTCACACATGCTGTTTATTAGCAACGTTTTAGGGTTGTTATAGGCTACTTTTTATGTATTTCCATATTTGTTTCCAATTATATTTGACTCTTTAATTTCTAGCAGACGAGTAATACAACACCCTGATCTCCCATATACAAATATTTTTGACATTCCACAAAGGATTATATTTATATTAATCTTACACACATCGAAAATACACAGACAAAAATGTTGCTCTAGATGCATTTTATTGATACGCTCTATACTTTTAATGCCTGAAATGCGTCTTAACAGTAAGAATACAGCCTTATATCTATGTGTATGTCCGTTATGCCCGTCAACAATTTCCTGTGGTTATGTTTTCATGTTAATTTGTGGAAATGAGACGAGCAATTGATCTGTGCAGTAAGACTCGTATATCTGCTTTTAATGGAGACACTTCCCCATGCTTTCTTCTGGTGTCTTGGGACATGACACGTTTTCTTTCTTTCTTTTCTTGTATACATTAGGCTTGGTGTTTAAGTGGACCGATATTAATGGAGCATTGAAAAGTCAACCATCTCATTCCATGGCTGAGTACTTCAGCATGGCCTGAGGCAGAGCTGGGCTCCTAGTTAACTTCGTGTCTAACTGTCTGTTGCTCATTGCCTAATCAACTGCAAGATGACTAATCGGAGGATGAGCCGCTGTCAACCTGCTGCACACATTTGTTCAAAAACACCTAAATACTAGCAGCTAAAGGACAAAACATCCACTTTTGCAGAAGGATTTATAATAAATATCTCATAATATCCTTCTTAAGTGTAGCATGGATTTCACTGGAGACTTTTCAATGCAGTAATCACTATTAAAGCATTATCAGAGGATGATGCTAATTCGTTCTAAATTGAATTTAAAACGTCCCTAATGGAAGGCCTCTGCCAACAATTTGGTCGATAGCTATCTTCTCGTATTAAATATTCACTGGGAAAAATTACATTTTTGATTAGTTTCATTTAACCAAACCTCTCTAAAAAATTATTTGGCTCTTAAAAACGTATCTCTTTTGATGGGTTGGATCTGTAAAAGAAAGAGAGAGAAAAGAAAGAGAGAGAGAGGCAGATATGTGGAGGGTGGAATGGCACTCCTGGAAAGCACATAGCTCTCCTGAAGTGTTGACAACCATGTCTGATGTGGGCAAGGTGCCAGAGTGGAATTACTGGAATAACTGACATTTTTTTAGACTTGATGGCAGTTGTACAATTTTTTTCTCTGTCATTGTTACTTGTACATTAAAGTTTTTTTTTTAAATGAGAAAAATCTGTAAAAAGAAACATATACAGCTTAAAGGGATAGTCCACAAAAAAAAGAAAAAGAAAAAAAAAATGCATAATTTACTCACCCTCATGTTGTTCCAAACTTGTATGACTTTCTCCCTTCTGTTGAATATAAAAATATTTTTTTGTCCATAGAATGGAAGTCAATGGACACCAAAACTGTACTAATGTGAATACATGATTGCAGAATTTGTAATTTTGGTTGAACTATCTCTTTTAGGTTGTGCTAAAAACATTTTTGTACATTGCAAAATTAAAATAATAATAAAAAACTACATATTTTTAATATTTGTATATAGTTATATATTTGTAACTATATATTTGTTAAAACGATATATATATTTGCAAGTTCTTTAGATTTTTAAAAAATACATTTTAGCTGTTTTTTTTTTTTTTTGCATTGTACACAAATGCACTTTTTTGTTTTTTGCAAGAAAACCCAGATCAAGTTATGTTTTCCATAACTTATTTGTGATATCCAGTGGCAAGAATCCCAAGTTGCTTTACGGGAAAAAAAGAGAGTGAAAATGAGAGCGCTGGGGTTCTGAGAGGCAAAGAACAAGTGTCAGAGCTATAGTTAAGACAGAAGAAAAAGATATAAAGTCAAAGAAAGAGGGAAAGAAAAAGCAGAGAAGAGCGAAAGAGAGAGACAGAGAGAAGAGCAGGGGGCTGGGCCAGAGGACCCCTGCGGTGGTTGGGATGGCTGTCGATGCTCCTGGGGTTAAGAGGAGGGCAGGCAGGCCCTGTGCCTGGCTGCAGGGAGTAGGCAACCTGCTGGGAGCCTCTGGGGCCTGATGGCTCTTCCAGAGGGTCTAGAGAAGAGCGCAGGAGGGGCAGAGTGGTGGATGAGAGACTCCCCGTACTGGAACCCAGCGCTTGTCAATCTGCCTTGCTTTCAAGCGCGTCATCGATGACGCCGAATGCCTGTCTCGCCTCACCCTTCGCCACGGTAACATGCGACAGCCCGGCTTACAGTCAAGATTCATGACAGATCAGGCCAAAAAAATACAGCAAGACAAAACACACCCCAGGGAAGAACACTCATTTGAGTACCAATACCACTCAGCGGTGATTGAGAGGTGGCAGCATTGTTCTCACTTTTAAAGTGTTCTTTCAGAGGGACTCAGGGTGATGGACAGGCGTCACAGCAACACACACCGGCAGAACAAACCCAGAGTGAGGGACATGTTAATTGGAGGGAGGGAAGGAAATGGATAAGCAAACACACTAATGGTGAGGAACCTCGACAGCAGAGCTACAGATTAGTTCAGTATGCAAAGAATGTAATTGGCCCAACACCAGCTAATGATCTCCAAAGACTAATGCCAAAGTGATCGCATTCGACACAGACCGTCACATATGTTTGCATTTGTGTTGGTGGGCTCGAACCGCACAAGGTGAGTTAAAACGCAAATACGCAATCCCCCCATCAGCAATCAGCAAAAAAAAAAATAAAGGGGGATACTTTCTGGACAAAAACTCTCCCATGAACAGAGATATTCATTTTAAGTATACACTATTCAAAAGTTTACGGTCGTTCTTTTTAATAATGGGTTAGTCTCTTAAGCTCACAAAGGCTGCATTTATTTGATCAAAAATACAGTAAAAACAGTAATACTTTTTTTGCAATATAATTACAATTGAAAATAATCTATTTCAATATTATTTTTAAATGTAATTTGTTCCTGCAATGGAAAAGCTGAATTTTCAGCATCATTACACCAGTCTTCAGTGTCAAATGATGCTTCAGAAATCATTCTATTTTTCTTTGTAGAAAATCCAGTATGATCGTTTTGACCAACTATGTGCATTCATGCAGAGTTTGTTAAACAAAATCTTGAATATCCATATGGAGGAAGGCATTTTAATGGCATCTGCTTATGAACATATCTACCTGCAGATACTACAGAAGTTTATTGCATACTTACAGCCTGTGGTTGTTCCAAAGTCCCATTGTGTTTGACCTTATATACTCTTTTTTTTTCTCATTGAACATATGTTAGTAATATATATATATATATACCATATGAACAAGCTGAACAATATGGTATCAGCATCAAGCCCACTCATACTGATCGTGTGCCAGCTGTTTGTATTGAGGCACACCAGGTCTGATCCGCTTCATGGACTGAGTACGGTAACATCTTACCATTTGCATTTCACAGACTTTTTGCATGTCACTTTAAATGATTTGTGTGCGTGTGTGTGTGACAGAGCTGTACCTTGGGGCGGTGTGTGGGGTCTTGGGGCTTGTGTCTGGGGTGATTGCAGGTTGGCGGCCACTCTCAGATCCATCAGCCAGGCTGAGCTGCAGGCAGCATTGGTTCCTGGGTGGTAACTTAAAGAGCCGCGTCACGCCCCGTTTAAGAGCCTGGGTTGGTAGAGAGGTGAAGGTCAACAGTCATCCAAAAAACAGGTTTAGGTTGTCACTGGGCACACCACACATACACATGCAGTCTGGACTCCCAGATCACAACAGTAGAAAAATCTGTTACACATTTTACGCCCTGGATAGTAATAGATGAACACATACTGAACATTTAAGACTGGTTTCACAGAGAGGGCTTAGATTAAGCCAGGATTAGGCCTTAGAATAATTAGGACATTTAAGTAGCTTTTAAAAACCATTACTGGTTTGCACCTCGAGACAAAACGATGGCACTGACATATTTTAAGATACGTCTGTGCAAGTTGCTTTCAGTTAAAACAGCTCAAACATGCATTTCAGTATGATACTATAGACTGTGAAACCAGGGGTTAGACTTTATGATTTACAAAGATGAAATTCTTTGCCGTATGTGGTATTTTTGAATAATCATGTCATAAATACGTTCAATAAACACTACTTTTTAAAAGTTTAGGGTCAGTGAAGTTTTGTTTTTGTCTCCCATGGTCATCAAGATTATCAAAAGTGACATAAAAGTAAAAACAGTAATATTGTGAAATATTACAACTTTTTTTTTTCTGTGACGGCAATGCTGAATTTTCAACAGTCATTAATCATTACTCATTTCATCAAGATTAATCGATTTGACAGCACTAATTCTAATATACTGATTTGGTGCGACGACAGTGAAGATCAAGAGAGGAACAGGCCTGGACTTATGTTGTGTTTTATGTTTTAGTACGTGACAGTCATTTACTTTTGTTTTGTATTTGTTCATTTTATTATTAAATTCTGTGTTGGACATTCGCTGGTTCCCGCCTCCTTCTTCCACAACATCTAACTGCGTTACACACATAGAGTATATTGGAAAAGCATTTAACAAATAAATTCCTAGATGTGCATTAAAATAAAAGTGATATGCCTTCACCTCATGTGACGGAATATCAGAAATATCAGACCATTAACATCGCATAAAAGTTGCTCTGCTCATTCTCTTGAACATACGGGATGGAAGCACAGCTTTTATTTGCAAACTGGTTTTGCAATATCCCGATTTTTCATCATTTGCAACGTAAGAAACAGTTAATGACGTCGACTGCAGTTCTGTTTATAAAACACACATCAACCAACTTCTCAAAATTCGTTTTTGACAGGCAGTCACATCAGTTACCGAACAAGGTTTTACTGCTCTCATAACCTAATTGATTCTGCTGCTTTGAACGCAGCCATACAGAATAATGCTATGCTTCCCATGTTACATTTCATTACTTTTAACACACCTTGTGCTGGTGTCTGGCCTCCATTTGTGAGAAAGTTACGTTGGACTCATTCCAAGCATTGCCCATTCATGTTCTCCATCTACCATCCATTCCCCCTGCCCTCCTCGCGGACTGCTTTTTACATTTTGTTCTGCTATTACAATACATGATCAGCACACACACACACACATAGCAAAGAGGCTGTAAAAGCACTGGCGGGTCACTGCTGCTCGATAGCTGAGAGAAGTGACTGAATGTCTGAAATGGCTAAATTTACGGCGGCATAACTGCAGGCTTAAGCTAGACATAAAATGACACGCAAGGATTCAGGAAGGCTGTTCAGGCAAAGCTGACGGCTACTTTTTCTGTCGACGAAGAGGGGTAAAAGCGTGGGAAATTGTTCCTGGCTGGCTGGCAAATGTCATTGCAGAGCCTTGCGTGGGTTTAAAGCCACAGAGTGACGGAAGTTTTTCACTTTTCCAAATGTATTTTAGGCCAGCACAGGTCTCCAATATGAGGTAGTGGTGCATATTTCATTGATTAAATTCACAAATGTGTCTGAAGATTCAGTTAATCACTTACTCTGTGACTTTTCCACATGTCTGGTTAAAAACCTGGTTAGAAATATGTTTGGACACTAACATTAAGGTGTAGAGCAGACTTTTTGACTATAGAATTTTGACTCTGAGAGTATACTATATCAGTGTTTTTGTTGCCGTTGTTAAAGCTGCCACCACCTACCACAGCATAACACAATAAAACAAAGGACCGTGTAAGTGTTTGAATGCAGAATGACCGTGTGGCCTGCCTGTGTGGTTTGCCAAGTATCCCTGTAAGATCCGTCGATGGGGCCGACGACTGTCAGACCGATGTCCGGAAAGGAAATGTGGTCATGATGTTTGGGTTTTCAGTTCCGTAGCTTTTTCCGGGTTTTGACTCCAGAGGACAGCTACAGTGTTGTTGGATCAGGAATCAGTTGTCGACCACGAACAGGATTCTTGGTAAAATCCGTCAATTAAAACACCATCAAAGAATGCTGAAAGGGAGAGATGGACAAACCTTAGTACCTTCAATATTTCATGAACAGGGCTGCGTACTAAAACATGACCAAGGAACCTATTGGCCCCCAAAGATTAAACATTCCAATGTACAATTACCAATGAGAAGTGATCCTGTTTATATTTGTGCATTATGTCAGTCTGTTTTGCAACAATAATTCTGTACTATATCAAATATTACTCCAAAGTTTCCCTTACAGTCAACTCAACATTACAACTGCACCTTTCTATGATAAACAATGGCCAATACATATATATACATATAAAGAAAAGAGTCTTCAAGTTCATTTAGAATCGGACCGAAATCAGAGCGAAAATGACACTGTTCACTGAGGGAGTCAGTTGTGAATTCAATTAGCCTGGTTAAAACCAGACCATTCTCAGTTGTAACTGAGTTATGGTCTGGTAAAGCGTCATAGACTAATCATTTCCAGAGGGGCATCACCAACGGACGTCGCGGAAAGACCAATCAGAGCGGTGAAGGAGATGATGTATGCAGGGCGGCGGCCGGCGGAGAAACATCTCTGAGTGTTGTTATTTGCTCGATTTTTAACAAAAAGGAAATGTTCAAATCACTTAAAACAGACACGAGTGATATTCGACAGCAGCATCCATCTTTGTAATGTAAGCTACAAAATCTGCTTCAAAATCCCAGCGCTGTCGTCATCGTGTAAAGCCCGCCCCAACGTTTCTGATAGGTGCCTCGATTTCGAAGGATTGGAAATGGGCTTGAATGAGCTCTTTTTTCCAGAAATCTAATTTTGCAGGAAGTTGTCTGGGTTTTCCCAGGATAGAATTCAATGACTGCTCTGAACGATTCACTTACTGATTGAGAATTCAAACCGGTAACTCATGAAGGGAGTTTAAGGCTGTTGCTGTGTCCCAATTCAGAGGCTGCGTCCTTCGAAGGACACATTTGAAGGCCGATTGCGTCACAACAACAGGACAAAGAATGTCCCAATTCGAAGGCTCCTTCAAATGCGGCTTCCAAATGCATCAATCGTTTCCTGTGAAATTAAGGATAAAACAGATGGATCCTTCGCGGTCTTGCTTACCCCAGAATTAATTGCGCACGCACCGGTGGCAATTTGCCGAATTCCACTTTTAAGGGTTTCGACTTACTTAGATATCTAATGATACAAAATAAAAAAATAAATAAAAAAAAGACACTTTAAAGAGGTTCAGATGTTTATATATAATCACATCTTAGTAAGATATAAGTCATTTATAATCGTTATTACATACATAAATGGACCATAATGAACATATTTAGACAGTTTGTGAACCCTGTTTTGTTTTCAGACAGTTTTAACTTTCCAAAAAGTCCAGTAGAAACACTACTGTCCATCATCAATGATGAGGATCTTGAAGGATGCAGCCTTTGAATTGGGACACAGCTTACTTTGTAAGTCTGTCTGAATCATTAAAAAGAGCCGGTTCATATGTTCAAATTGGACATCACGGCTCAAGGCTGATAAAAAAATGAACAAAGCTATTATGACAGTTGTGATAGACTCATACGTAAAAAGAGTCCTAATGACTTTCACCAATGGTGACTTTATGTGTGAGTATGTATGAGTGTTATGTCTACGTTCTGTTGGAAGTGGAGTGGAACTCAACCGGTTGTTTCAGACTCATGAGTAACGCAATATTATAACGCATTACTTTTCAAAGCAAGTTTCCCCAACAGTGCCTTCAAGAAATGGTATGACTATGGATTGAAAAAAAAAATGACATGTCCTTGAGAACATCTGAACACAAGCCCATGGTAGACTGGTATTTATTGTCCTCTCGGCTCTCTTGTCTTTGAACTGTTGCATGGCCGCTATCTCTTGAGCACAACGTGATTTACAGTCTTGTAAACACATAAGCAGGCCCACACGAACTCCACAGATTTTTGCAGAACTGGAACGCCTGTCATTCACAAAGTTCCCTTGTGCGTTTATGAAATATATTGTCCAATTTGAAGTCAGACGATGCGAATGCCTTTTTTGTTATTTGGATGGGTTCCCTCGCAAAAAAGACGTCAAACTGGAAATCTCACTTCACATCTTTATAGCTTTTTACTCTTTTCTCACTATCCCTCTTCACAATCCAATAATCTTAAACTCTTTATCTTTTTTTAAACACCCATTTAATCTCTCCCTAGTTACCTGCTCTCTATTGTTCTGTTCCTTCATCCCTCTGTTTGTCCGCCTCTTTCTCTTTTTCTCCCTGTCATACATCAATGCATTTAACAGCCGTTCTGCTGGGCTATTAAAAAATCTTGTCTTTTTAAGTGGGGAGAGGGTTAGGGCGAGGGTGACTACTGCAGAATTGAGAAAGAGAGGGAAAAGGCAGGGGCAAAGAAGAAAGACATTTCAGTGGCCCACAGGGAATCTGACTCGTCTCTCAATCTTCTCCAGCCAGGATGACAGAGTGAGAGAGAGATTCCCTTATGCTGGATCATGTTTCCACTGGAGGCCTCTTCTCATAGTGTCTTGTCTGACACACTCTTCAGCACATATCTGGAAAGTCTAACATACACAGATAAAGGCAGAGAAATACAGACCATTCACAATACACAAACCTCAAGATACAAGAAGAGATACTGCCGTGTTTTCTTAAGACTATAAACACCAAGGTCGATAACAGATCCAGGATCTCACCGTGTCAGATCTTTTCCAAATTCTTGGAAGCTTTATGAGGCCAAAATACTTACATTAGGGGATACCAGGGGAAATTCTAACACTAAGTTTTTCAAATTACAAATAGGCCAGAATGATGACATTTACTTTACATTTGAAAAGTTCTTCCTCTGCCTGAGAAAAGGAGTGTTTGACTTTGTGAGATTTTTTCTCATTAGAGGTTTTTTTTTCTCGTTGCTAAAGTTTGATTCCTTAGAATAGAGGGTTATATAAATTATATTTGCAATTTGTTGGTTACATGTTAGCATGAGATTGGGGTAATCTCAATAAACCAATTAAGGAAAGAAATCCACACACACACACACACACACACACACACACACACACATTATTAAGATGAATAAAGTTTAGAATAAAATAAAAAAATAGTATAAAATTTTTTAATAATTAATATTAATCTATTTTTTAAATTAAAAAAAAGATTCCTTAGAATAGAGGGTTATATAAATTATATTTGCAATTTGTTGGTTACATGTTAGCATGAGATTGGGGTAATCTCAATAAACCAATTAAGGAAAGAAATCCACACACACACACACACACACACACACACACACACACACACACACACACACACACACACACACACACACACACACACACACACACACACATTATTAAGATGAATAAAGTTTAGAATAAAATAAAAAAATAGTATAAATTTTTTTAATAATTAATATTAATCTATTTTTTAAATTAAAAAAAATTAGTATGTTTTTGTCTGATTGGTGACTATCCTCATTTTTCACTGATGTCTACAAGCATTCAAATCAACAATTAAAAATAAGTAACAATACTTACAGGATAACAAAATTATATACAGACTGCTTATAATTGGAGACATTTAAATACATTTAATTATATGCAGGTTGCAGTGAAGACATTTAAATGAACTGGTTTGTCATCTCATATTCCCATAGATGTCTCTGTCAAAAACGAAAATAAGACAAGGGGATTAGGGGTCCAGATGAGGCCACTAAAATAAAAAAGAAGCTAAAAGAAAGCAACCAGGAGAGTTTGGCCATAAGCAAGAAGGCCAGAAAGACAGGAAAGCAAAATGAGGGCAGACTCAAAGAATGAACAGATTGAAAAAGCAGAGAAGGTGCAAATCTTGCTGGAATTTTAAGGACAGGCAGAGTTGAAAGGAGAAAACGGCATGTAGACAGTGCTTGTGTTTATATAGTGCTCTTCAAAGGATGTCGTAATTATTTTTCCATACAAAGTATGTTAGGTCCATATGCACATTTGGATGCAGTATGTTTGTGAGCGATTCAGTACGTCTGATGCTCACTGGATACAGTATGTAATTCACAGTGTTGTTGATAAAAGAACACATTTGTGGCCACAATAACATACGTCCATCTAGTAACCATGAGAATATATATATAGATATATATATATCAGCTTTTGCATCTGGAGCAAAGAAATAATCATAAAGCGACTGTGCTTGGGTCTGCAAAAGTGCGCTCAGATGAGAGAATGGCCAAATTCTCTCATGTCATTTCAAGTCATAAGTCAGGTTAACATAACACCACGTGCAACTAACACCAGATAACCCAAATGTTTCGGCTGTAAAACCTCCAGTGTATATATACGCTGTTCTGGGGTCAGTCTCACAAGCACGGGGATCCCCTGCCACCCTCACGCCTTCCTTGACCCCGTAACCTCTGCTGTCCCTTTGCAGCTGTAAAACCACACTACAGCATCATTAGCATGGAAACAAGATGTTACCTATACAGACAACCTGGGGAACCAATTAGACGCTGAGCAGGCCTTGCTCAGAATAATCCACTGGACTCTGCCTTAAGCGCTAAAATAATACGAGGTCCAGCTTTGAGCTGGCTGAGAATGACTCAACACAGAGCAGCTACTACTTCCAGGAATATCTAAATACGACCATACAATCTCCCATGCAAACTAAGTCACGCTGTAGAATGTCTAACTATTACAATTCAATAAATAATGACTACTGTGACTGTTATTGTACTTATTATTATAGCCTGTTGTTTTTATTTGCTGTGCTTTGTGACAAATGGTCTTTAAGTGGACTCCCTACAGCAGTCAGCTGGTTGCACTCTTGTTCATTCAGCACAATGAGATCTGAATAAACGAGTAAAAGCGTGTAAGGGGTCTCTAACAGCAGATTACAGGCACTAAATAGTCAGTGATCACCAAAGAGCTCTTATCTCCTGAGCAGCCATACTGTGTGTGATAAAGCTGGATATGATGCGTGTTCCATTAGGCCCAATTAAGTGATATGCTTAACTAGCTCATTCATAGAGGCCGGAGATCAAGTGCTGCTGGATTGCCTACTGAACAGAGAGCTTGTTAAATTCAACAAGGACTTGTTAAATGTGTCAACATGACCATAGATGCATAAGAACTGCTACTTTATGTATGGAGTAGTTTTAAATCTAGCTGCTAATCCTGAGTAGTTGTAAGGGTCATATAATGGTAAGTTGTAAGGGTCATTTAATGGTTTGTATGTTTGCTCATGCATATAGATAAATAGCTGATAAAAATTTTTTATGAAATGTATACCATGTATATGCATGTATGACCCCCCCCCCCTAAACAGCTTTGCAATTCTTTTCAAAAAAGTTTTTCTTTAGCAATTAATTTTAAATATATTTTATTTATCTTATTAAATAGTAGCAAATTAAATAGAAAAAATACATACATTTTATACATATATTTGATAATTTATTTGATGAATATAATGTATATATTATTGCTATACATTGCTATATATATATTGCTTTACAAATTATTGCTATATATATGTATTTATAGTATACATATATTAGGGCTGTCAAACGATTAATCGGGATTAATCGCATCCAAAATAAAAGTTTGTGTTTACATAATATATGTGGGTGCACTGTGTATAATTATTATTATATATATATATATATATATATATATATACACACGCATGCTTGTATATATTTATGAAATATTTTCATGTATATTCTGTATATAGATTTATAAATAATTAATATCATATATAAATATAAATATTTATATATAAATAATAATTTTTTCTTAAATATACATGCATGTATGTGTGTATATATATATATATATATATATATATATATATATAAAATTATACACAGTGCACCCACATATTTTATGTAAACACAAACTTTTATTTTGGATGCGATTAATTGCGATTAATCGTTTGACAGCCCTAATATATATATATATATATATATATATATATATATATATATATATATATATATACTGTACATATATGTAATTTTTTAATGAATGTGTGAAATCCACATTGTTCTATAGTTACACTAAATTCTATACAAATATAATACTATGTAACCTATGAAAACCTACCATCAGAATGTTTCCAACCATCAGAAATGCAACTAGAAAGGGGGAAAATTCAAGACATTGGAAGGACAGGAGGGCTAACAACACGGCATTCCACAAGCATTCCCTCTCTCTCTCACACCCTTCATATGTCAATCAGCCTTGTTATCTCCCTGGTCTCACCCCTGTGCCTGCCTGCTTTCCCGTTCGTGGCCGTCGATGTGTTAATCACCCCGCACTGCTGACAGAAGGACCCAGATATTTTGACGTACTGATAACCCTGTGCAGGACCTCCATGTCCCTTCTCTCCTTTTCTCTCTCTCACTGCCCTGTCTCTGGATCTCAAAGCTTTCTCCCGTTGCCACCTCCACCCCCAACCAAAACACTCTGAGAACTCCTTATCAAAGCCCCCAGAAATAGACACCAGGGGTCAATGAGAATCTTTGCTGCCACTTACTTTGTGGCCACCTCAGAGAAACAGGGATGTGTTGTCACCACAAATATATATATATATATATATATGGTGAAAGTCTCATTGGTGGCCATGAATAATAAATAATAGCGGTTTTGCAACAAGACAGGAGTATTTGTTAAAATTCTGCATTGTTGTATTTGGCTGCTTTCTGGGTACAACTATAAAACAACAAAACAACTATAATTACATGAATAATATGAATAAAAAAGAGACTTAATTGAGAGGAAATAGATGTGGATTATACCTGGAAGCATCACTGAATGAGACTCTTTAAAGTTGATGTATTGGCAACGGCAAGAAGGAGGAGGGAACTGGGCGGGAGGGGGGCCGACTGAAATAAGAACTGTTTTGGCGAGCAGTTGATACATTTGATACGGGACTCACTGGATCCTCGACACGAGCTGTCAATGTGCTGGCAGGGGAGGCTAATCAATCACTGGCCTTCTATCTGGCCTGCCTGTCTCCCAGAGCCTGGGGATGCCCTGTTTGTGTTGAACGAGGCCTGTAGAGTCGAGGGCTGTGGTGTTACAGTAACCCTGCCAGCCCCTCCCCAGCTCCCACGCTTCATTCTGCAACTGGGTAAGGTGTAATCGAGCAAGTCCTGGCCTCCACTCTCCTGTGTTTGTGTATGTCACTCTCACATCACTTCTGAGTCTCTTTCTGACCCGGTGGGGCTGAGCAAAACGTCTGATGTCTGCACTGTCAACGCGGCGGTTCACTGCACTAAGTTTAGCCTCTCCAGTGGAGTGCTGCTGTGAAGTGGGGTGAGACATGTTGATGTATTGGTATGTATGAACCAAATCCCACTTGATTCATTGGAGTAAGTATAAAGAAAGTCCAATTGCGTATTTCTAGCCGGTTCTCGTGCTCTACGTGAAAGATGAGAGGGTTTGGTCCCACAGCTGTGAACCAGAATGGTAGGTGGCTTTGGAAAAGCTTTAGGGACAGAGAGTCCCGGCAGCCCGCCGGCAATTGTTTAACACCAGCAGAATGAATATGTAAAGTGCAGCTAGCTCATAAATACAACATGAAAAGGCTCCTGCTGGGTATAAAGACATGTTATTAGCCTGACTTTGAAAAAGACAACTGGGAGTATTACAATGAGACTATATATTCATTGGGGACATGTCCTAGGCCACACAATGGGGACAGATCATTAAATTAAGGAGAGGAAAGAAGTGATAATTTGGTGGATTGTTTAGTACAAATATGGGGAAAAATAATGTTTTCCATCTACTACTGAGTTGTTTTCACTTGCAGAACAGAGAGATCAGTGTGAAACTCAACCCTCATTTGCTGTTCGGTGTTTAAGAGTGCCAATGGGCCATTTTAGTAGTAACAGGTTGATCTTTAAAGTACGAGAACTGATGATAAACAAAATTTATATTTATTATATCTAACATTTAAATTGATAACATGCTTCAAATATCCTCCATGAAACATGTCAATGTTTAGGGGCTTTATTCTGATTAAAATGTATATGTTTTTCTTACAAAGTTACTAGATACCAGTCATATTTGTGAAAAGCTTACTGTATACCTACTCCTTGGTAAAAAAAAAAAACAAAAAAAAAAAACGGGTACAGCTAAAAGATCTACTTGGTTTTGATTTGGTCAGAAAAGGATTTGTAGGAAAAATAAGAGCTTATTTTTAAAAGTACAATATTCTTTTAATACATACTCCATAGCTCACAGGAACCCAAAACAGTCAATCTCAACAGAACCTGAGGGTTTGTTTCTCTGTGTTTCTCTGTCAGCTGTGTCCAAACCTGGGACGATTAAAATGATTTATATGAGTGAAAGGAAGAAAACCGACAATTCTGTGGTCTTTTTTTATTGTGGGATTGCATTCCCAGCTTGCTCCAGATGTAGAACGGTGGATATTATCTCAACATGAAAGCCACTGTCACAACTGTCCGAAAAACAACCTGCCTCATGCCTTTTAAGTGTTGAATGTCCAAAAAATATGTATTTGACAAATTGTTCAGAGGTTCCTCTGACAAACATCTGGAACACAAGGCCAGAAATATGCGTCCTCCACACCCCTTTATGGCTTACGGAAGTGACTTCAGCTCGCTGTAGCCGACACTCATATCAAACAAGTTTTACACGATTATTTTTATGCTCTACAAATATAAAGATCTATATGGTGGGATGTTAAACAAGTTGAGCAGCTGCCAAGCTTCCCAGGTGGAAGTCGTGCATGTGAAAATGAATTTTTCACAAATACTTAACTACTTTTTTCTTAGACGCGTCTCCCTGCGGTGCATATTACTGTATGTGTGGGACTGATTTACAGAGATGTTTGTAAGTCTAGCTAAGTGTATGTTTCTGTTAATACAGTCACTTTCTGGGGACTAAAAAGCAGTCTGGGTGGTGAACAGAACAGCAACAGCTTTCCCAGCCATCCATTTAATTCCCTAAAAAGTCATCCTATAATGTGCTATGCAGTGAGAAGTGTTCACTATGACACATACACCCACAAACACACACGTACTTATCCAGCAGATGATGTCCCTTTTGACACAAACCATTCATTGTCACACAATTAGGGCATTTTTTAGCACCTGCTGCAGAGGGAATGCCCGTTTGCCTTTGTTAATGAGAGCCAGACTTCACTGCTCCTCTCTGAGAACATGTTCAGAGATGCAATCCTAACCACCATGGCGCAAACACTTATCACTGCCACTTACGTGTGATCATGCATCTAATACCTCAACCTCAGGAGGGAAACAATCACAGCAGACTTCTTGATTGTTCCAAAATAATAACGTCTTAAAGGGATAGCTCACCCCCCCACCCCTCATTTACTCACCCTCATTGTTTAAAACCTGTGTGGATTATAATTTATTTTGTTATGTGGAACACAGGGATGTCGAATGATTCAATATTTTAATTTAATTACGATGTGCAATTTAATCACACATCAAACACAGAAGTACCGCCTGATCACATTGAGAATGAGATGTGGTCTGGAAACCACATGTTCATTTTCTCATATTTGAGGCGTTGTTTACAAATGGCCAGAGCCGTATTATTGGGTGCTGCGTGCGAACGTCTAACAAGTGCGCCTGTACGTAGCTCATAGCCAACCGGTTCAATGATACCAGATGACGTATGTAAAGCTACGGAAAATTAGATGAGGAAGAAGATGATGGGTCAGAGATTTAGGAGATTTATCTATACACAAAGGCTGTATCAAAAGGTAACTTCGCGTCCGCTGCCAAGATGGATCCATAGATATAAACAAACTGCTTCGGTGTGTCGCATGTAAGTCGTCATCGTTTTGCTGCTCCTTCCCCGTTCTGTGATTGGTTCCCTATCTCAGGCGAAAATTTAGGGCAGCATGGGGAAACACAGAAGAGAAATTACCAAATTACCCCCAAAAAGATCATTTTTATGAATATGTCATTCAGGCTGCATGATTTTTTTCAGGAGCTGCATCTGAATGGGTATTTAGACATTTTTACAGACCAAAAGAGTTTGGTTAGGCAACATTCTACAAAATATCTTCTTTTATGTCCTGCAAAAGACAGAAAGTCATACAAGTGGAACCACTGTGGAGACACAGTCCTGCTCTGGCTTTACAGATAATATTTTCGTTTGCAAAATTGAGCAAAAACAGACAATATTGTGTTTAAAAATACAATAATATTTTCTTATTAATTTAATTAAAAAAAAAAAATAGCATTTGCACAATATAGCACTATCACATTTGCACTGAGCTACAGTGAATGTGAAGCTGAGATCAAGCCGTGTTGAGTTCTGGGTAACAGTCTTGTCTAGCCGCCATATTAGGAGGATTGACCTGCATTTCTGCAAGAGAAGCTAAAGCAGTGTTTTGATTTTCTGTCGAAAATTGTCACGTAGGTCATTCATGCTGCATAAAAAATTCCCATACTAACTCACATCATCGTTCAGGGAGAAAACGGGACTACGTGTTTTCGCCTTTTGTACGAGATAAAAACACTAAGGGAAGCAGGTTGAGGGAGTGACGAGAAGATGCCGGATAGCAAATCTATTTTAAAATCCATCTAAAATCCCCCATCTATACATATATATATATATATATGTGTTCGTGTCAGTCCACTGAATTTGATCACTGAAATAAATGTGTTAAACTGACAAAAGACATTGTGTTTTTTGTCCATGCAATGTTGGACCCCATTGACTTTCATTGTATGGGCAAAAACAAGAAAGAAAAAAGAAAGCCATATGGGTTTAGAATGACGTAGGGGTGAGTAAAGGCTTTTCATTTTTGGGTAAACTGTCCCTTTAATACCAACATGGTTCATCAGGTGTGTTGGAGAGTCTGTATAATAAGGTATTACACAAAAGCATTTTTTTTTTGCTGATGTTGGGCAGATGACCCGGACAGTTAAAGGTTAAAGCACTAGCCTTCAAGAACACTTAATAACTCCTGGTGGATTACAGCTTCTCATTGTTTTCACTTTAAAGAGCTGTAAAGTGCCACCTAAGGGGTGAAAGAAATTCCCTGTCTGATTGAGAAAGAATCCAGCTCACACTCGCTGACTACAGGCCACAATGCAAACTGGGAAATTGTGCTTATTGTCATTCGTAGAGGGCAGACATTCAAGACTCTTTTTTCTTTGGTTATACTCCGCTGTTACAGGTAGTTGTGACCTATCACCACTTGTTGAAATTTAGGCCCACTACACAAAAAGAATGGAAGTACAATGACTTCAAATAGGTTTCTAGGTAAACTCCCTTTAGAGCCATATAAAAGAGAAGACTGTACTCAGACACATGTACCTTGCGTATTCTAGCTGTGTATTGGCTTATTGTTTTGACGTTGTAAATTAGGACAGTAAAATGTCTTCCGGCATTTGTGAATGAATAAAGGATGGGCATCACTGTTTTTTTCATGACCCCTCACCCAGAGAAAGCTAAAGCTTCACAAGAATTTCCTCTAAAATTCAAGAAGTCTAGTTCTTACAAATAAAACCAGCAGATTCGAAAACGGTTGTTAAACTTACAAGACAGTAAAAATTAGAGGTGTTTGAGCTTTTTTTTACAGGATTAATATTTTCAATGTAGTATCTGACAGGTTTACCTATAGGTTATGTTCAGATTAGCTTAATACTCTTATTTCATAGCCTATATATGAAATATGTAGGCCATATAGTATGCAATATGCTAAATTATTTTATGTGTGGCTGAATTAGCTACAGACTGCTAGCATACTACTAATTTGACAAAGATCGCTGCAACATTTGCCCTTTCCTCGCTAGCTAACTTCCTTCCGTGTCGTTCACTCATATGTACCGTCATTGCTTATGTTGCATGAGTGCCCACTACTGGCGACACCATTGCAATGGGTTTAAATGGAACGCCCTAAGCCTTTGATCACTTGTGGGTAAATTAGTGTACATATTAGTGGAATAGCTCCCTCTGTCAAAATCGATGCTCTGTCCAAATAAACTTCCCTCATCCACTTGATGGTGGCAGGGATTCCCCGAGGGAAAGTGCTATGGGAAGTTCGCAAGTGTATGTCTAAAAGTGGAGTTAAATGTAGCTAATTAGGAAGAAATAGTAAGAGTAGTATGGTAGTATGGTCGCGGCTCATCTGTAAGGGCAGATATTCCTCCAAAACATAGACCTCTATATAAACTGAATCATTAAATTGTGAATGTGTTTAGAATTTTGCAAAAAATACTATATAAAATTCGAAAAAATCATAAGTCGTAAGGTGAGCAAGATTTATTAAAATTGGATGTATGGCTTCACAAAAATGGGTCTGCTGCCAAAAGTGGGTCTGCATGTGTTCAGCGATTAGAATATAATGCTTACAAAATATTTAACATTAACTAGCGCTTAGACACAGAATCTAAATTTAAGGTCAGGAGCTGCTACTGCTGAATACCCAGAGTATCTACTAGGCCTAAATTTGCCAATACAGAGTACTACAACAAGCATATGTGGGAAAAAAAATATATGAAATAATGTATTATACAATGCAATTTACTAGGCTTGACCTTCTATTTCAAATGCAACAAATGAACGAAATGGACGTAATATTTGCACTTGACTGATTGTTTGTGAAAACAATATACTGTATACTCATTTAAATGTTAATTATTGCATACAGTGTTTCAAATACTTAGTAGTATAGATATATACTGCATATTAAGTACATTAGAATTCCATTTCAAACATAGCCAAGGAATTTCAGGGAGAGACATTTGACCTTTGATCTCCCTTTAGTTTAAAGAGTGTGTCCTCAGCTCCCTCTAGTGTCCAACTGGGTATGGCACCACAAGTAAAGGTCATATTCACAACAAGACAGATCTACACGAATAAAATGTTACATTTAGCAGCATCTGCAAGCATTACTGCAGTTTCAGACCCCTGTCCTAGTCACAAAGACACATTAACACATTCATTAATAGACCAGCAAACTCAGACACAAAAACCAAACAGACTGAATGAAGTGTCAAACTCTTACATAATCTTAAATGTTCGACACATTTCACAGGTTTAACTTTGTATTTAGATTCTTTCTCAAAAGCAACGTGTGGTATTTTTCTCAGAATGTGATCAGGAAGCTAATGATACTGTGAAAACCTGCACTACAATACATTACAAAGCCAATTAAAGGAGACACGTCAAATCCTTTCCAGAAAACCGTGAAATGAAATCAAGACCGAGATTAAAAAGAAATGTTCATGCTTCCAAGATGTGACTGATTGCATTGCTAATAAGTTTCAGAGTTCGAATACACAACAGACAACCAAACACCAAAGAAACCGGTTTATATCTTAAGATCTGGATCACAACAGGATCGAAACAAAGGCAAAGCTTTCTTAGTTAAAAAGGGGAAAAGAAACAACCTCTCTCTGAAACCAGTCGCAAATGTATATTCAAATTATCTTTCAAACATATCTGCAGGAAACCAGACGTAAATGCATATTTCACAGCAAGAAGCATATGCATATGCAGCCCCGCTTAAGAACAATCTTCAGGAGAAATACACACAAGAAATTATGTCTCTTGGTGTCTCAGTTAAAGACCTGGTGTGCCTCACACTGATTTGAGAGTTGTCAGTGAGTCGTTTAAGAGACTTAGCAGCTAAGTAGCAGGAACGTGTCATATTTGACAGCTATCTGCTGGCATGTTGACAAAAAGAATGGTGGAGGATTGAGTTTTAAAATATGCAAATGAATGAGCGAGACAGAGAAATAGCTCGGGACGTGACACTGTGTGGATGTTCATGTAGTTTTGAGTGTAATTTTACATTTTCATAAAATGTAATTATGCGTAGCAATGTTGTAACTTGAGTAACTGAGGCAGTACTTTAGTCTGTTGGGACAGAAGATTCCTACATTTCATTGTTTTTTTTGTTATTCACAGTTGACTATTAATCTAATCACACTCAAAAAAATTAACTAGGAAGGTTGTGCACTTTACATAATATATTTATATTTACACTAAAAAAAATAACTCTTTGAATGAACATAAAAAAAATCATGGAAAGAATTTCCTCATAATTATTTTGCTTTATTTCAGCATTATGCAATTATGTTATTCCAATTTAATCTACTTATGTTGGGTCAACTTAATTCATTAAGGTTGTTTCAACTTATTTACTATGGTTGGGCACAGCTTAATTAAATAATCTCAGTGAATTTAAAAAGGCTCCCTGATATGATTCAAATTCACATATTTATTCACCCAAAGCTATATAATTTATTTTAATGTCACACATAATCAGTTTCTAGACTATAGTCATTTATTAGCTACCAACAGCACTTTGAAGCATCTTAAATAATAAGAGTTACTTGCTTCATCTGCCATATGATGGTAATACTGCTGAATCAATGTTCAGCCTAACCAAATGCTTTACTCTTCTCCACAATGGTAACCACAATGGTATCAGATCTTTGTCCTTGCTTTAACAAATCATGCCTAAGGTTAAGTGTGAGAAATAAAAAGCAGTATTGCTAATATTTAATAGTCAATAGTGATTCAGCGATATGCAAATTAATATTATGAATTTTATAGTTATTAGTTTTATGGTTATTAGTTTTATTGTTCAACAGCTAATCTCTATAGGAGAAAACAGTAGCTCTATTTGTCGTCTTTAGTGCCAAACCAAAGTAATAACACCTTGGTGCTGCCATTGACAGCAGACTCTAGGTGGCACACCAGACAGCCTTTGTGTTTCGTTTCTCCCCAAAAGACTTCTACACTTTTTCTGGGACTGCAAATAAGAGCTGCACTGCTTGTTGTTTTGCATATGTTTATGAATGCAAATGCACATTTGTAACACACTGTGCTTCCTTCTTATTTTTCATATTCAAGCAGAAGGATTAATTTTGTATCAAACCTAACATAGAAATCTTTCCATATTTCAAACAGTTTGCTCCCATTTCCCCCCCTAAGTGACTGATAAACCAACAAACCGAAACATACTTGCATAACCATGTTTAAGTCAGGTATCCGCACAGTGATTCGAGAAAACATGCAGACAGATAAAGAAACGCACACACAGCCCTCCTCGCTCCTTGTCTATAAATACCCTCTCCTCGGTGACGGCTGTCAGGGCCATAACCTTGGCTTCTCCACTAGTGCATTGATTTATGGTGGGGCTAGATTGAACTGACCTTGCACTTGGTCTCAAGCAGTATAAGTAATGGTGGGTCATCAGCGCTGAATCTGGCAGCCATCTTAGGCAGGGCTCGTCTGTTGCTTTTGTCTCTATTTCTCGGTGTAGCCTCTACCCCGGGCATTGCCAAATGGACGTGAGTGGCCCCCTGCTTTTGAGGCCATCATATAGTAAGGGTGAGATAAAGGCTTAACTGCAGTAAGGATCAGGCGGCGGTCAACAGTAGCTCGCTTTAATTTCATGCCTTATTTCTCCCTGTGCTCAAAGAATTGATCTCTTTCCTCTGTCTCCCTAACCTCGGCCTGGCTGTCGAGAGCTCCAGCCGGACGGGGGCGAGGTAGGGGCCAGACTGTGGCCATTCATCACACACCTCCCTAGCCCTGGATTCACAGCTCTGCTCTGAGCAGTGCCCAAGTGATGAAAACTACGCCACAAAATGAGCTTATTAGATCATCGTAAACTCAACAGGCCAGATTCATCAAACGAGCACACGTTGCTCAGTGAAACTCATTCTCTCGACACAGAATGAATCATAAACCAGCATTTCCTGATAAACATTTGCGTCCAAAATACTCTCGCGTGCAGGCATATTTGACACAAGCATACAGAAGAAAGGCTCAATGATCGCGTGGTGGTTTCTTGCAGCTTTGCTACATAGCCGGTAAAGTGCTTGCAACAACAAGGTCATGGGTTGATTCCCAGGGGATACATGCACTATATATAAAATGCATGCAATCACAGTAAATTGCTTTGTGTAAAAATATTTGCCAATTGCAGCTTGACAGCAATTTGAACACGAGCGTTTTGGTCTAACCTCCTCTTTTGCATTTGTAGTAATGAAACTCTAAAGAGTAGCTATTTATTTATTTATTTATTTAAATTAATGTGTACTGTATTCAAAAAGCATTCAAAAAGACATTGTTTGATTCAATCACAACCAAATATTTTTTTTGGATCAACAATATGTTTAAATGTATATATCAAATTAATTTAATAATATAATAAAAATAATGAAAAAAAGGGTTAATTAAATAAGTAAAAATAGTTTGAACCACAACCATTTCTTTCTTTTTTTGGGGGTAAAATGATATAGTAATATTTTAATTTAATAACCCAACTCCAATTCGACACCTTAAACTGTAGATCTTTGATCACCAAAATGAAACATTTATTAAAAATAATTTTCATGCCTTAAAATAGCCTGAATGCAACTCTAAACCATTGTCTCATTTAGTATATGCGGTTCTATAAATATGTAAATTAGCCCTGCCTCCACTTACTCATACCAGCTCAGAGATCCACTTGTTGAAAATCACTCGTTGATGTGATTGGTTACAAGGTAGTTTGTGACATCAGAAACACCAGCGATTTCAAACCGTGATTTTGTAACATGTCTTTGGTTCACTGCCGTTTTAAAGGGTTAGTTCACCCAAAAATGATGTCATTAATGACTCACCCTCAAGTCGTTCCAAGCCCGTAAGACCTCCGTTCATCTTCGGAACACAGTTTAAGATATTAGCTGTCCGCCCCTCCATTGAACAAGTCCGCAGTGACGCTGATGACGTAAGACGCTGCTGACGTGTTCTGGTGGGTTATATTTACATATGGCTGGGCAAAAAAATGCAAGTCTTCCTCTGTGTCGAAATCCTTAGAATCTTAGTTTGCGAAGATTGTTTCATTTACAGCGTGCGTCTCCCTCAGAGACTGTAAATGAAGCTCGGGCGCACCAGATATCACTTCAGCAGCGTCACTTAACACGGATTGACAACAGAACCGGAAGACAATATAATGCTGAATAAAGTCTTTTCTAGTTTGTTATTTTTGGACCAAAATGTATTTTCGATGCTTTAAAACATTATAAAACTAACCCACTGATGTCACATGGACTACTTTGATGATGTCTCCATTTCCTTTTTGGACAAGGACAGTATACCGTACATACATTTTCAATAGAGGGACAGAAAGCTCTCGGACTAACTCTAAAATATCTTAAACTGTGTTCCGAAGATGAACGGAGGTCTTACGGGCTTGGAACGACATGCGGGTGAGACATTAATGACATAATTTTCATTTTTGGGTGAACTAACTGGAGAAAATACACAGCAATGATGCTGAATTATGCTTTAAGACAAACCATGTGCAAATTCATATTAAAAACACCACATAGACATATACACAACATTAAAAACTTTAAACAAACTGTATCATACAATTAAAAAGACAAAGCAAATCACAATCTTAAAATATGTCAAAAACACTGTTTTGTCTCAAGATGCACAACAATAATGTTTTTTTTCCCTAAGGCACGTTTATAAAGCTACTTAAATGCTCTTTTTGAACTAAGGCCTAATCCTGGCTTAATTTAAGCCCTGTCTGTGAAGCAAGGCCATGGTTTGATACAATAAAGTCAAATACTTAAAGGAAAACGGCAGAGGAAAAATTGGTTGGTTACATCCCCCTTTTCATGTCACTAAATTCTGAAGGTTCTGTCAAAATGACAAAATGGCTCCCCTCTGGCTGCACAGCTCAGACGAAAACTACAAGCTTGGCACAATAAAACCTCCTGTATCATTCAATGAATCCTCAGGTCACAGAGGAGCCATGGAGGCTTCTCTGGAGGATGAGCTGATGGACAGTGCCTTCTTTTATAGGTCAGTCTACAATTTTCAGATGCCACTGCACAGGCTTCAAGATCAGATATTTGTCACCGCCACGGACGTGACCAAGTTACAAACGTTCAAATCAGCAATAATCAAATATAGGTCCATCAATTCTGCGGTCAACCTAATGTGATTGCAAAATGATCACAAGCATCTTTTTATAAGGTGCGTAAGACTCTTTGCTTAACCACCACGGTGTTGTTCACCACCTCATCTTCAAAAAGTCCTTGAGGAGCATAACAAGCATTCAGTGGTAATGAAATCAGTGGGCACACAGACAGACATCAGTGAAGAATGACGTACTCGGAGCCCACGACTGACACACAGTCAATCCTTATTTACTTAATTGCATGGCAAGCAGCTCACATGGAGCTATTTGTCTCTCTGTCTGTCCCACTGTTTGTCAGGACGTTTCATCACTGGCTGGGTTTGCGTCTCCGCTCCCATCTGTGCCCGTCTGTATTCAGGAGCTGGCAGTGAGACAGCGCTCCCCATCACCGGCAGCGCAGTCTGCATCCCCATCTTCCAGCCATAAATCCTGAAATAACGGAATGCAAGAGCATTCGCTCCAGACTGCGCTGCCACGAGTGAGAGAGAAAGAATGCGTAACAGCTGAAGAGAGAGAGAGAGAGAGGGGGGGGAAAGAAAGAGTAAAAGAATGAGAGAACGCCTTTGGCTTCTCAGATCCAATTAGTCGGTTGTGTGTAGTCGCTTCTCTCTCCCTCCTTCTCCTCGCCATCTTAATTGGAAGCCGGAGAGACCAGTCGAAATCGCATTAACAGAGGTCCTGACAGAGAGGACCATCAATCTTTTTTTATTACGGTGTAATGGGGGTTCTTGGGAGCCGCAATTCGATTTGTCACTGGCCTCGTTCGCTGATAACAGGCATTTGTCATCACTTTCCCTCGCCTTAATGTTATCATCTCGGGCTTGACAGCTGCCTCCATCCAGGGAGTCCCAGCGACACAGCACATCCGTCAACATAATATTTCCACGGCCAAGGGGACTGCTACAGCAATAAGCCACATTAAAGCACTTATGAGAAGAAAATCTGTTGTCATTAATTAAAATGTTGGAGCGAGCAGCAGGTCTTCTGTGTGAGGGTACTGTGTGTGTTTGTTTCTTTATGAGGTGACAGTGGGAGTGGGAGTGTTGAAATATTCTCCCACTTCCCGCCATTGTCATTATGACAAAATGTCTTGCTCGAAAGCGGGTATTCTGCTACCACATCTTGACACATTCATACGGTGCACGCATATTGATGCGTTTCGCTACTAAATATTTGGTTTAACGTCTAATACATGTAATAGGAACACTGAACAGGATCATGTGCCTATAAATACAGCAGCATACCTTCACATTCACTTGCTGGAGACACCTTGATTGCCTTTCTTTTTTGGACAGCAGGGGGCAGAGTTGTGCCTGTGATGACAGGTGTTGGGCCGACAGTAGATTCCTCTGCTGCTAATTAGACCAGCATCCTCTCCTCCTGCTGACCTACAGGACACAGACACTCATTCCATCAGGGGAGTCAATTCACAGTGAAATATGAGCTGCCATATTTAGAGCTGCGCTGGGCGGGTGGAGATTTAAGAGTGACTTTATTCTACAAAAGATTCAGCGGGCGTTATTATCCACGCTGCCTCTCTCCGATCAGTGAAAATTAGTGCATAAAGCCAATCTGTCAGCGCTACCTGAAGTCGATGGTGCAAGTCTGATCCATTGAAAATATCGAAGCTCTGCCTTTTGGGAAATAAAACAGACCTGGACCAATAGGGCCATGGTGGCCCCAGACCACCCAATCATTAGCTTGTCCCACCTTGATAGATATACAGACACACACAAAACATTGTTTAGTAGCAGAAGTAGCATAAGTATGATGTATTTTAAAACCTTGCCGGCACTGTAATTTCTCTTAAAACGACTTGGGACAGTACAGCTGTGCACAATGGCCCACTGAGAACCTGCTTAACCAGTGACCTTGAGCTCGGTGTTTGAAGACTGCCCAAACAGAAAGCCAGACACAATTCAGCTCACAATTTCTCTTCTTGGAGCGGGAGAGGAAGGCGTATGATATCATTAGTTTGTGTGGGTCTCTTCTGGGGAGATCTGGAGAGGCTTACACAGATGGAGAGCACCGCCAGGGGCTTGATAGACCAGAGAAACCCATTCATACTCGCACAAGCCTGGGATAAGAGAGAAAAGACAGCACTATACAAGCACAAAGCTCTCTATATAGATACATATCCATAATCTGATACATACCTTAAATGCAGTAATGTAGTACCCTGAATATCTGAATATAAACTGCCGTCCAGCTGTTTGGTATCCATAGGGGAAGGTGAGAGACTCTTCTTTTTAATTAAGCATTAAATCTGCCTCTTCAGTGAGTTAATGAAGCTCTTCTCTGACTGGCAAAGGCACTCTTTGGAAGAAGCCAGTGGTGTCTGTACTCAGATCCTGCTTTGTAAGCTTTTTTTCACTCTGCACCCTGATGTTCTCAATAAATGGGTTACCACAAGCTCATTTAAAACACTTTTATTTGGTGTGTTATAAAGTTTTAAATACTATAAAAATATTTTTAGTACATGTGAGGTCAAATTAAGATATATCCATATAAATTAGATCGAAACTCAGATATAATATATAGATAATATATATACAGTATAAATCCTTAATATATTATATTACCTTAATACACTACCCTTCAAAAGTGTGGGGTCTGTAAGATTGTTTTAGAAGTCTCTTTGGCCCAAGTTGTCATTCATTTCATCAAAAATACAGTAAAAAACTGTAATATAAAAAATACTGTTTTTAAAATTTAAAATGTTTTCAGCCATTAATCCAGTCTTTAGTGTCACATGATCATTCAGATATCATTCTAATATGCTGATTTGGTGCTCAAGTAACCTTTCTTATTATTATCAATGTTGAAAATATGCTGCTTACATTTTTTTTTTAAATTTATATTTTTTAGAGAGTTCAAAAGAACAGAATTTGTTTAAAATATAAATCTTTTGTAGCATCATAAATGTAAATAGTCACTTTTGGTCAATTTAATGCATTCTCGTTGAATACAAAACTTACTGACCTTACATTTTTTAATGGTAGTGTATACAGTACATACACATTTACAGCTGTAGCAGTATTCACAATGACTGTAAATAAAATTCAACATTCTTAAAACAAAGTTAAATGTAAAATACCTGTGCAAGTTTGATCTCAGTGTATTTAAAGTTGCTACAGCAGTCTCTGATGAGGTGGTATGTGAGCACCTGAGCATTTCCAAATGATCCAATGCCATTTAATGCTCACAATGTGTGCAAGAGATCATCATATCAAGAGATCAACTATATAAGATAAACATATGTATAATACCTATATACATGAAGACATTTCATAAACAGGAATAGTCAAAAAAAAAAAAAGCTTGTGATTTCAAAAGTTTTCAAGATACATGTCAATGTCACTGCCCTTGCACACAAGGTATCACAAAGCTCAGGATGTTTAAGCATCATTACAAAACTAAATGTGATTCTGAAAACTAATCTCAGCTCAGCTTTTGTTATAAGGAGGAATGTACAGTACCTTCTTGCAGTCTGAGCCCATTGCGCACAAAAATAATATCCACGAGCTGCATATCCATGCCTTTCTTTCAGTCAGGCTTTTATTGCATGGATGATAATTGATATGATTAGAGTTGATCTAATCCCTAAACTTTTCTTATGCATTGTCATCTGAGTTCAAGGACAGGAAGAAGAGCTGTCGAATTCAAGTGAACCATTCTCAAGGGTACCATACCCATTCATCTTTTTCAGTTTGAGCTGGTCTGGGTGAGTGAGGGCCTGGCTCTCTTCCACAGCCTCTTTAGTAGCAAACATCTGACTAATCTCTACAAACGTCTTATTTTTAGTTTCAGGAATAACAAAGTACACGTAGATGGCCACTGCCAGACACACGGAACAGAACACCAGATAGCAGTAGGACCCAGCAGACCTCTGTAGCAGAGAAAGGAATGCAAACTAAGTTATTCCTTTTTTAAAACAGCTGAATTAAATGAAGATGATTGAATTTCATACTGATTGACTTTGACAAATGTTTTCAATGCACAAGGTGACCTCAATCCTGGAAAACCCTTTTCTGATTATACGCTGTGTACCTCTCTAGCTTCAACTGTGCTATACGAGTACGATACCTGAAGGAACGGAAAGATGAAGCCGATGGTGAAGTTCGACATCCAGTTAAGAGACCCTCCCACGGTGTATGCGGCAGGACGATGGGATTGCTTGAAGAGCTCAGCCGTGATCAGGAACGGAACACCCGCTAAAACAGACACATCCGTATTAATGTGTGACAGCGTGTTTATTTTTCATGTGTAATAACCAAACTTCATCTCAGAGAAAAAGTACTGTGAAACCTAGAACTGTTATATTTTTTCAGCCTAATACAATGCATAAAAGCATAAAATTATGAATGCACTTTTATGCACATGCATGTACGCTCTCCTCTACTGTAGTGCAACAGTTCTTGGAGAGAGGATAATAAACTAGCTTTATGAAGAGCTCGTTATCTCAATATGCAGGAAGCAGAGATTGTTCCACTGCTTAAGTTCTAATCCCTTTTGGTTACAAGTGAAAAATAAGGAGGCACAAGGTGTTATTTCAAATGTAATGAATTCAGGAACAAGCCAAGCGATGGCTTCATTATTTGTGCGTGATAATTGCAGCAGGAGGCATGCTGCAGTTAAATTGATAAGGAACTCTGCTTGTAATTCATTGTTCATGCAAGATTTTGTCTTAAAAAGCCATATTCATCATTGTTTATGAACAATGAGCCATAAAAAATCCTAATTAAAGACGTAATTACACCGATTGAGACTGGGGCCTGAGAATGAATTATAGATTTTGGAGTTGGGTAGGATAATGCATCAACTCAGTAAAGCACTTCTAGTCTCATTCATCACTGTAGCAGAGCTACTCCTCTCTGTTCTTATTGTGCGCATAAACTAGGAGTCACATGCTCATCCGGCACTAATAGAGGGAAGTACACACTTAGACTTTCATACTTTCATCTTCGAAACTCTTTAAAATGCCAATATATTCTCACTATATCAATTTAATGCAGTTCGGTCTAGATTGTGTCTGACAATTACCAAATATTTTAATATGAAAAAATGTGGTTCACGATCACACATTTTTGTGTAAACTAAGAAACTCAATAAATCTGATTTGGAACAATGCATCTTCTGAGTGCTAACAGAAAAGTATATATAAAGTATGTGTGCTTACAGAAAATTATATTTCATACATTTTTTTTATGTAACATCTAAGTTAGTATTGTAGAATAAATAAAGAATACATAAATAACATAAAATAATAATCTAATAAAAAATAAATTTGAAACTACTTATTTCTGAAAGTTTGAAAGTCTTCAAACCATTCAGAACAGATAAAAATGTAAACATGGAAAATTTGGACCAAATATAATGTCTTTGTAAAATGAATATACTCTAAAATGAATATATAGAACAACCTCTAAATCTCAAACATATATTGAGGTCTAAGCTCTTGCTTTTCAAAATTCTTCCCCCAGGTGTCGCTATTTCACTATTTGAAGACGTCATCTGGGAATTCAGGGTCAAAGAGCAGGCAACTACTCATCCAATTGAAGCAGAGCTTTACTGAATAAGTCTGAACATTACTTTGTGTGATGTAGCAATGCAGATCACTTTAGATGTATATTAAAAGGAGAAAGGGTGAGAGACACAAAAAAGCTCACCTGGTCCAATACAGAATCCAGCAATTATACCCACCACACACCCCACACTCACATATTTCATGAAAGGCACATGTGTCTGAAAATATGATAATAGGAAATGGTGATTAAATGATGTAAAGATGATAAAAGTAAAATAACGATGGCCCAAATATTTGCTGAGTCATTTCAAAGGGCAGTGCAATTTAAATTTAATTCAAGTTAAATTAAAGTATTTTTCACTTTATTGATTATGTTTTACTTACTTGAAGAATGAGAGACAGTGTTATCCCAGCACAACAAATTCCCATGACACTAAAACCTCCAATTATCAATGGCCTTCGCCCAAGACGCTCAATGGTGAAACACTGAAGGAAAAACAAGAGATGCAATGTGGATGTTCACAATAGGCACTTCCTTTTTGTCTTGATCAGATTAATCAGTAACTGCTGTCTTAAAAGGATGACTTTTTGTGATTTTTTGAAAGCTAATGTTGTAAACGCATAAAGTGGAACCTTGTTTTTTCATTAAATGCTGCTGAAATTGAGCGCTAAAGCTGTGCACTGTTGACTTAAAGGCGGGTGAAGCTGACATAAGAATGAATAGCTGTAATTTTATAACCAATCTCTAGCGTTCCTCTCGTGTGCCATTCGCATCCCGAGTGAGGGCCAATTGACACTGACAGCAATGAGTTCTTCTGACTAACAGTGTGCCTCTTTCTCTCCGGTTGCTGCTGGTGCATCACTAAATCCCGGCTAAGCGACGCAACTGGGAGAGAGCAAGAGGACTGTATCTGGCCTTCATTACAGCTCTGAGATGTGACCCAAGGAAGGAGGCGGCAAAAACAAGACACATCACTCTCTCTAACGCTCATCTTATACAGTGTTTTTTTTTATGAGTGTCAAAGCAGAAAAATACACAACGTGAGCAGAGAAAGATTGAGGGCAAAGCTAAATGAAAATGATTGAGATATGAAAAGACGTTCTTTCTCAAATGTAGCAACTCTAGTGTAGTAATAGACCAAGTGATGTCTAATAAACTATTTTGCGTCACTATATAACCTTGTCAGATAGTCTTTTACCACTATCAATAATTGAAACAGACAATTTTCACATTCGACTCTGTGAACGCATCGGTAGAATATGAAAACTTAACCCTGTGGGGCTTTCACCAATCTCTATAACTTCAGGTTCTACAGTGGTGTACTATATTTAATCGTTTTTAAAACAAAATAAATTTACACAAGAAGCAAAATCATACAAGATATTAAGAGATTGTTGTATGAAATATGACTGATATAAGAATATGCTGATTTAAGTTTATTTTATCCCTTTGGTTCTTGTTTTTGGCAAAAAAATATTTTATTTTATTAAGCTATTATCAATATATTTTGTTAGATTAATGCTTAAAACAAACCTTTTTTTTTTTTTAATTGCCAATGGGGAATGAAAAATAAATTGAACCTTATTAAGTAATAGACCAAATGATGTCCAATAAACTATTTTACATCACTATAACCCTGTCAGATAGTCTTTCTATCAATAATTGAAATGCAATTTTCACATTTGACTCAGCAAAATATGAAAACTCACCCCTATGAGGCCTGCAACTATCTCTATAGCTCCAGTTCCTACAGTGGTGTACTGGATCTCAGGGGCTGGGATTCCAGCGTTCTCAAAGATGTCGTTGGTGTAAAACCAGATCTGGGGAGAACATGAGAAGGTAAGTGGAAGGATAGTGATTTTGGCTTGTACAGGTGGCACATCGTGACTGCGAGCGGTTACGGCGTACAACACTTTAGATTCAATTTGAGAGCTGGAGGGCTGTGTGTGAGGTTAGGCAGGGGGGTAATCAGAGAGAACACAGACGGTTTGAGAGCTGCTGGGACTGTAGAGGACACTCACGGCCTGCCTCTCTCCTGCTGCTCATGCTGAAGTCAGCCAAGACTCACCACCTGTCAGCCCCATTTACACTGAATACACACACAGACGCTCGCAGGGTCACCTGCCACCTAAGGGCCATACAGTCAATGTCATTTAATATTCAAATTTGATATCAAAACCCCATAGGGCAAACCTGGATAGTCTTGGATTTGACATCAGCAGCTCAAGACTATGTTTTTGGGGAATTAAAGTAACTGTGAATTTGCAAAAGAGTCTTTAAGTACAGTAGTCAAAAAGACAATATTGATATTTCAGCTTTGGGGATTTCTGTTCTGGGGCCTTATGTATCAACACTGCGTGCGTACAAAAACACAGTGTACGTCAGTTTTCACGTTCACGGCCAGATGTACAAACAGTGAAATTAACGTAAGAATGTGCGTTCCTTCAAGTAAACTTCATGTCTGGTGTACGTACATTTGCCTCGATTTTTGTCCGTTGGCAAACAGTGGCAAACATTATACTACGAATTGTTCTATCGCACCACCAGCTGTCAGAAACAACATTTCAAGGCAATAATACAATTAAAAGACATTTTTCAAGGGAAAAAATGAATGTAAAAAAAAATTCTATAGCATGTCACACTGGTAAAACCTTTAAATGTGATGCTAGAAAGCTTTGTACAGTTCCGTTGAGAGAAGATCTTTATCAGCACATTGTGTTTTTGCTGAGATGCATCAATATTCTTATTCATAACCATGATTCAGGTCATAATACAGATGCCATAAAAGGGCAATACAGAGGCAAGTTTAAGGGAAGTGTCATCTAACAGGTGTTAACTTCAAAACTATACCATCAAACTACTACTAAGAAAAATAAAAGCTATCCGTTTCTGGAATCACAAGCTAATAGATTAAATTGTTAGCTCTGATTTAAAGGGGAACGTTTATAGATCAAAAAAGATTTGCCTAATCACCCTTTTAACGATGTAACAATTAAAAAAAAATGCATCTAATTTGCTTGAATAATAGCTTATATTTATTGCTGTAGCAGAGTAGTGCAAATTAGATTCCATAAACACTTTGATAAAAAAAGATTGTAATTTAAGCTCTGATGGATGAAGAGTGAGGTTTATGTCAGCTCTTTCCTCTTAATCATCTGAATAATTCATCTGCAGTTAAGTATTTTAAAAAGGTAATTCGCCTTTTCTGATGAATAAAGAAATGAGGGCTCTTTAGCCAATTTAACTTCTGGCCCATAGCCAATGCTCTGCTGCGCAGGCTGAACTCACTTTAGGGACTCTTTTTCAACTAAAAATGTACAACTTTTTATGCGTTTTAGCACGTTTTTGAAATGGTCTCTGTGTAAACAATAAAAATGTGAATCTGGGTGAAAACGATGATGTCATGCACATGCGCCTTGCATGTTCTGTCTATTGTGATTCATCGCCATCTAATGGCCAGGCAGCAAGATACAGCGTTTGTCTTTTTCGTGGATCTGTATGAATGGGGATTGTTCTGTACGCGGAAAATTCATTTTAAGCATTTCGTTGTTGTGTAAATGTACCCCGAGTTTCCTGCTTTTTATTTGATGGTGGAAGAAATTTTGTGAGGCTTTGTTTAGAGTCTAAATGCTCACCATATCCAGATCCCATCACTGTTCACATCATCAAGTTTCTATTACAGGGAAGGACCAGGTACAACAAGCAATCTCAAAATATGCAGTGTAGTCAGCTCTAAATGTAAACTAGGATGTTAACCTTACCGCATCAATGCCAGACAGCTGCATACCGATGTTGATGACCACAACAGACAGGACCTGCCAGCGAACTGTTTGGTCGAGTAGTAGCTGCAAGACAGACACGGTCTCAACTGTGGAGAGAGAGCGTTGCTCCTCCTGCATCTCCTCTATCTCTGCTTGGATGTTGCATTTGGCTCTGTACCATTTCAAGGCTGCACCAACAAAGAGAACACAAGATATTGGTTCGATCGGGGGTCTAAAATATTTAACATGAGGTGCCTTTTTTGTCACTGTACCATATCCCAGTCATACCATTCCCACCACATACCCAACTTAAAGGGGCACTTGGCAACTCTAGCCATTTCTTCACTAAATTTCACTTTTGTTGTCACATGTTTTATCACTGAGGTCTCCCTACAGATGTGGGGGGTGTATTTCACAACACTGTAAAAAAAACTCACTTATGGCACCTTCCTCCCCCTTTCTACCGCTGCTTATGTGCATTTGTTATTATCGGAGCCAGGCAACTTTATCGTGTCTACCGAGGTGGGTAATACATCATTCAAAGTATCATAGAATTATGTCGAATGGCCATAAAGCAGTTCGTGTTTCTCGCTCGTTCTCGCTTCTCACGAGACTTCCTATTTCCAACTTACTGGGACGTTAGTCCCCATGTTGCAAGTTTGGTTTTCCGGCGGGGAATGCAGGGGGGAGCGAGGAAAGTCACCATTTTCACCAGAACAGGTTATTTAACCATCCAGATGATTTCTAAACAGTTTTATTAAGTTTAAATAGTTGCTAAGTTCCCCTTTAAGTATGACCCATGAAATAGCATATACTGTAATACTCATCTCATGGCAACAATCAACCTCCTACATGTCAATGAAAGAATGCATGCCTATACAGCAAAATCATTTTTTTTATCAAAATTTTGTCTTGTTTTCGAGTAAAAATATCTATAAGCACCCTTAAAAAAACAAAATAACATAAGACTATCAGAACGTTGATTTAAGTTTATTTTATCCCATTGTTTGTTCTTTTTAAGCAAAACAAATGTGATAATAATGATAATATATACAGAATATATATATATATATATATATTACTTATATATATAAAATATATAATGAATATACTTTCAATATATTTGATTAGATTTATGCTTTAAAAATGGTAAGAAAAATAAATGTAGTTCAAAATCATGACAAAAATAGTGATTAATAAGTTGATCTTTTGCATATAATGTATTAATTTTTTTTTAAATTCATGGTAGATTTGATGGTTGAATAGGATTACGCCATCACTATAGAGATTCATCTTTTGAAATATACCTAAATGGCTCAAGTTCTTACTCAAAAACATTTCTCTCACCAGTGATAGTGGCATGAACATTGTGCTTCTCAATCAATAGGTAGCGTGGACTTTCTGGAAACCAAGGTAACAACATCAACTGGATAAAGGTAGGGACAACCACAAGAGAGAGAAACAGTGGCCAGTGCTCCTCCTATCAAGAAAAAAAAGCACAAATTAAAACAGAATGCTGAACTCGATTTCATAACTGTATGATGTTAAATATAATATTGAAGTTAAATACGCTGTTGCACCTTCCCCAAAAGTTCATGCAGGCCCAAGATTTGAGCTGAGAAAACCCCAGCACAAATGAAAATGCTGGGCATGAGACCCAGGAAACCTCTCAGGTTTTTGGGAGCAATCTCTCCAAGGTACATGGGCACCACGCTAAGAGAGATACCTGGAAGATGGAGATGAGGAAAGCATATCAGAGTCCATTCATGTCTTTCTTTGCTCTCCATTCTTTTTTTTCAATTGGGACAGACCTGAATGTATTCCTGTGACAAAACGACCAAAGATGACCATTTCGGGCGAGCTGCAGATCCTGCTGAACCCCATGAAAGATGCTGCTAAGAACACCAGTATAGTGGAGTTTACCACTGTTCCTTTCCTGCAAAAGCAAACCTTGTGAAGTCCTGCTCTGGCACTGCTCATTAAGCTAGGACAGTCATGCTTGATATCCGGACACCTGGGAGTTTAACTATCAAAATCAGATAACTGATGTTCCATGACAGTGCTGCTGTGTGAAATAGCTGCATTCCTTGATTAGTTCTATCAAGTTGTAAACTTTCCCCCTGATTTACAGACGGCTGCACCGTGTTCTGCGTTATGATCACCTTACTGCTATAAAACATTTTGCTGGACTGAAATTGATTAGAACAATAAATAGGATCATGAATCATCGTCTTTCATTTGCATTTAAATGTCTGCAGTCAAATCTTGTGGCGCCACTCATAGACACTCAGAACAGACTAGACAGGAGTCTTCCAGAGTGCTTAACATAAGTGTAAAGAAGAAGCACAAAATAGAATTGTAAGCTATGGCTAGCATAGCGCACATAGTTAGAAACTGGTAAATTAAACGGTTTTGTCACTATGCAATACTACATAATGCCACAGATGTAAAAAATTCTGGTTGTGGCCATAAAAAAAATTCTGTCATTATTTACTCATCCTGATTTTGTTCCAAACCTATAAAAATAGAATACAACTGGGGGGCGGGGGTGCTGGATTTGAATACTAGTAGCTCGTTTCCATACAATTACAAAGAATGCAGACAGAAGCATTCAAGCTTCAAAAAGGACAGAAAGCATCATAAAGTACCATAAAAGTGGCCCCAAGACAGAGCTGTTGTTTGGCATCAGAAGACTTGGAATATAAATCACACAGACAACTTTTATGATACTTTCATTGTGCTTTTGTCTTATTTTTGTAAGCTCTATATTCTACATTCACTGTAATTGCATTGAAAAAACGACCAGTGTGTTATTCAAAATTAGTTTTCTATGGAATAAGTAAGTCATCCAACAACATTTTGAGTAAATGATGATAGCATTTTTATTTTTGTTTGAACTAATCAGGAACATGTTGGAGCCTAGTGGACTGAACAAAATGTCTGCTAGTTTCCAGAGTACAAACAAGGCCATTTACAAGGCAAAGGCAAAGTCATTCAATGCTGTCAGAGGGGTCAGGTGGGGTAACAGATGAGGAAGAGTATACCTCGGTGGCCTTGACACTCAGAGGAATTTCTGGTAGAGTGACCAGTGACCACAATATGCCAGATGCTATGGGTCTCCTTCTGACTTACCTTCCAAATTTGGTGACCAGTGTGCCCACCATCAAAGAGCCGACCAGGCCTCCAATCGCAAACACAGAAACGGTGAGAGAATACATGAGCGTCAGGGCCTCCTCGTTTAGTCCAGTTCCATTACGACTTACCACTGTACGGTTATAGAAGTCTTTAATGTACTGTGAGTGAATGGAAATGGAGAAACAGAGAAATTAAAGCATTTATTTCACAAAAAATCCTGTTAGTTACTCTTCATCATACTGTTGAAAAACTGTTGGGATTCATTTTTAGTGGAATTTTTGAAGATTATTTTGTTTTTTTTCCAAGTATTCCAAGTAAAACAGATTTTAAAGCTACAGAATAAAAAAATAAAAAATAACTATAAAAGTATCACAATAGTAGTACATACTGTATGTCCCATGAGAAGAACCTCAACGCCTGAAGAAAGCAAGTATGTTTCGAATGTCATGATAGTGATTATATTTTTGGGTGAAGATGAACTATTCTGTAAATTATTATTAATTTATTCATGTACACACAGAGAGGCATCATGACCAGCCATTCCAAATTTCACCAACTTTTCACATTTCAGGCATCTGTTCAGTGAGACACACCTACCTACATAGACTTACAAGCCTGTCTCGTGACAAGCTCTTCTGTCTTTTTTTTATTTCTGTCACGCACACCCTTTTCTGCATACAGGCCTACTTTAAGGTCACAGTCTAATTTAATTTCAGTTTATGTACCTTTTCTTTTCTATTCCAAATTAACTCAAGCTGGAACACTGCAGACTTGGGAGAACTCCAATATTTCAATTTTTCTCAAATGAACTAAAACAGAACAAAAACTTTAACAAAAAATGAGATTACCGATAACATTGATTGAACTTCTGCTTAATACATTTTTTTTTGTTGGAATTTCTATGTTTGAATCCTCTTCATTAGCACGTGATGTTCCAAGAAAAACAGCACAAAACAAAGCCACTTACATAGGGTATATAACAGCCAGTCAGGAGACCAGACAGGAAAATTTAAATATTTTCATCATTAACAGGCTAATGGGGCAGGGCAAATAGGTCCCTACTTATATACACGAAGAGCTGCTAGAGGCAACCACTGAAGAACAAAATGCCTGACAAGCCAAGATGAACAAATAACATCTGAGTCATCTACAAAATATTAAAATAAGGCATCAATTCTTTGTTTCTTTAATTTTATGGAGAAAGACTAAGGAGATTACACACACACACACACACACACACACACACACACACACATATTATATTATATTATATATTAAATATACATTTATATTACTCTTTATATTACCCCACAATTCCTTCAATTTAATTTTACACACTACATCAAGAATGTCTAGAATCAGAATGCATTGAATCATGTTAAGGCAACATTCTCTGACATCTTGCGCAAGTAGAGACTCTGTGTTCAGGCCACTTTGTTTATTCTGATATCTCTCTACTGGAAGACACTTTTTTTGATGAATGGAAATGTATTGGTTATGTTTTGTAGTGATTACTTTTTTTGATGAGCAGTTTTGGCAATCAAGGTATTGTGAAAAGCTCTTACCCCAGCAGGAGAGTTGACCACAGCTAAGTTGTATCCATAGAGCATTGAGCTACCAAAAGAGGTCAGGAAAGCCACTGCCAGCAGAGATGAGGTAAGATGCTATTAAGAAGAAAAGAGCAAATATGTATGGACCGTGAGCTTTAATTTTCCTCACTTTTTTCTTTGAAGTAGCTAGATGTTTCTGTTGTTTCTTTCTTTAAAAAAAAAAAAAAGCTTAACAGAAACTATGATCACATGTAGACCAGATGTTATAGAATCACATTCAAAAGTAGTCTCAGACATTCTTAGTGTGTTTTGGAAAAACTGAATCAGAAAGGAAACAAATGTTGACTTCAGAATTCAGATATATTGCTAATTACATAAATAACAGATTACATTACTATGCAATTATGACCATTCTATTATTGATCATAAAATGTTGGAGCAATAGTTTAGGTCAGATGAGGGGAGAATAGCTTTCTCATCGTGTGACTTCAGTGGTCGTTACACTTCAGATCATGAGTGGAAAACTTAATTAGTTCCACTAAGTGGTCAGATACAGTTGGTTATGTACAGTTCTACATGTGAGGGACGTTGTTGAAAATGTCTTGTGACATTAACTTAATGGATTTTCTTTGTTCTACACATCACAAAAGAACATTTTTTTGACATTGAAAATTAGTCAACATTAAATATTATTGATATTAAAATACATTTTAAACTGTATTTTAAACTATTAACTAACCCTACAAAACCAAACTATAACGACCAAATAAAATAAACTTAAAATAAACTGTTTTCTGTATTATGTGTTATGTTGCAGCTGCAATTTGAGACATAGCCTATATAATATGACATTCAGAATAGGGTTTAAGGATGATCAGACAACTAACGTTAGAACGAAAACAAATAGGATAAGTTACAAAACATAGGTCTAAGTTACTTAGGCTATATTAATAACAAAACAAGAACATTTTAAGTGATAAAATAGTGTAGGCTACTTACCGACGTTATTTTGCCTGGACTCGTAATTAACACTTCTTCGGCCATTTTAAAATTGTTTATAGGCTACAAGATTTCTTGAGAAAACCCGTGTGAGTTAAGTTTAGTTAGTTACGACTGGCCGTGTTTTAGAGCTACCGGCTTCTCCACCGACTTCATCTTTGACATGAGGGAGTGGTGATAGTAGACATGAGGGTGTGGCCACACTGGATTGACAGCCAAAACATCGTATGATTGACAGCGAGTCGACCACTCATCTCATCAGTCCTGTCCTGCACTTCCGACCTGAAGGCGCGAGTCTCTTAACAAGGCCAAGCTTGTACAATCACATGACAGTCAGCAACGTGATTCCTGCTGAAATCAATTAGCTAAGTGAATTTACAAGGTCTGCAGTCACTAGAATGAGGGAACTACGGAGAATCATAATAGTAAGTAATTCAAAAGACTGGGGAAGAAATCCAACGGGGGAGCAAAAAGGCGATATTCATAAATGATTTGGTGTATCAATCGATTTAGAATAGATGAGTAGGATACATAAGCGTTATTGAATGCCACTAGTGTCATTCTGTGAACTCAATTAGGATATAGTGCGTTTTAAACATCTATATATTTTATCTTTTGATATTTTAACCTTCAAATGGTCATCGTTTCCTGTTTACACTTCTGGGCTTCGGGCTAGTTATTGACCATTTCACAAGATGTAAACAACACTGGCCCAGAAGCACTTCCTGTTTCAGTTTTTTAACACTACATAAAAGCTGGGATAAAATACAACCACTAGAAACTTTAAAACTGAATCAAAAAGTTAAACAAACATCTTTAAGATGTTTTCTTTACATGTGAAATAAAAAAAAAACAGTTACAAACTGAAACAGGAAGTGCTTCTGGACCAGTGTTGTTTACATCTTGTGAAATGGTCTAGGAATTGATTGAGTAGTTGTACAAAAAAATATACATTTTTAATCATACAAATAATCTATCATTTATTTTTTTTGTTTACTTATCTATTTATTAATGCTGTGTTTTTGGAGATAAAGTACTTTTGTATCCATAACACACAATTTCTCAACTAGTCTACACTATTAGCTTGCATATGAAATATTATTTTTTTTATGATACATTGCATTTATGCTCTTGTACTAGGCCTTCATTTCTGTGTAAAAAAATTCAAATTTATGCTGGATTTTTTTTTTTTTTTTGACACATGAAAATATATTTAGGTTTTTTTTTCACATTTCCCATTCATTTCAATGTGGGGTCATATTGACCCAGAAGACCAGAAGTGTAAACATTTTTTTTTTTTTACATACCTTCAGAACAACCATATCAAGCCCAGTTTTTTTGTGTGTATAGATAGATAATGTATGAAAAGTCACAAAATCTTATTCCACTGAGATGAAGGGAACCTTTTTTTATCAAGGAAAACTTGATTGGGGACCCCATGACCCGATTGAGGGTTAAACTTTTGTTTGGTCTGGCAGGCATGTGACGCCAACTTTTTCTGATACAATAATTCCTCATGAATAAAGTTTATGTCGGCATGAAATTAAAATTCACCTATCTATTTCCTAAAATGAATGTTATAGATATTGAACAGTTCATATGTTTCAGCATGTTCTCTCTCTCTCTCTCACCAATTAAATACAAGAAGTACCTGCTCTACATTTTTTTCCTTTTCAATTAACGTTAGCCCATGTGTTGGGTGGGTGTACAACAAATTGTAGTCAACAATTTGACAAAAATGTCAGATTTGTCTCACTATTGCCATTTCATAGCGACTTTAAGTCTTGTTCTATATTTGTTTGTTAAATATGCTCATGCGTTGTTTTTTTTGTGAATGACAATTCATAATACTTTAACTCTGAGGTGAAAGAAATGGTGACAGTGTAAGATGGCTCTCTTTGATCATAGCTACTTCCATGTTTTACATTAGAAAGATGTTTTGTCTATGAGTCTATTAACTGTATATTTATAAAAGTATATTTATAGTATGAATGAAATTCAGATGTACAATCATGTTGTCATGTGTCAGGTGTGGCTTCACTGGCATTTACAAATCCTCTCCCGTGGCTTTATGGGATAGTTTCAAAATATCACCAAAAGTTGTACGTCATCTGGAAACTTTTCACCTACACTTGAATACTATGATGAATGCTTCTTAGTTCACATGCTGTTCCTCATCTCTTGTGTTTATTTATAATCCGCGTGACTGTGAATGGATTCAAACAAAGGTAACTGTAGAGTTTGAGTCACGAGTTAACACCATTTTTTACAGTCTATGGTTAACACTTATATGATCATTATTAGTTGAAGTGTGGTGATGATGATGACACGTTTTGATGTGTGAAACTCAAAGAAAGTTCCAGAGATCTTCGTCACTGGCCTGTGATTGCCTCAGGACTTACACAGGATATGACTGATCTGTCATAAGACTCATATCAACAACTTCATGCTGCTTTGCGAAAAGAAGTTTTAAAATAATACTCCATACATGGAAAGCATATGTGTCTTAGGGGCAACCCAAATAGGAAGATATGTAAACTTGAAATGTAGGCTAATATGAAAAGGCTCTTCTCTTGATCTGCTAGCAGGATATTTTTAATGCTTGCTTGGACCAGGGTCTGCTATCAGCATTAATTGGTGTTTGAGAGATGACAGGTTTGCTGTTTTTGTGATGTCCCCAGACTCCCCAGTATTGCATTGCTTGTATTTTGTGTTCTCATCCAGTTGAATTCAGGAGAAGTGAAATCTTTTAATTCACATTGTATTAAAGTCAGCAACATTTAAACTTGCTAAAGCGTCGGCAAATAGGTCAGAACAATCGCGCTAAATCTACAAGGATCTGTCCCTGATTTTGTTTATTTTAAGGTTGACAGATAATATCGAATAGACTGGACACATGATTGTTACAAACGTGATGTGCATGTTAAAAAGAGTTAAAGTCAATAATAACACAATGTTATAGCACTCGCATACACCTCTCAGACAGCGTACCATCCCGAATTCAGTTCTGTTCTTCAGCTTATATGGCCAAATACATGTCAAAATGAGTAGTATTCATGTAAACAGTCAGTTATGTATTAGAACGTAAACGGTTAAGAAAATGCACTATGTGACAGTATATGGGATCCTTGTTTTAGCTCTGCAAGTGACAACAGCCTAATGAACCTGCTGCTGTCTGTCATTAATGTTAAACAAACAACAACTTTGAAGTTTTTACCTCTTTTCCACCTCACTTTTAAATGCCCATGCAGCCCCGTAAATTTTATTTTTAGCAGCAATTCAGGGGCGGCAATTGCTTAAATCGCATGGTGAGTTCATTATTATTCTTAATGAAAAGCACAACAAAACAGTACCATGACAAACTTGCTTTTATTAAACAGAACTTTTATTAACAAAATTAGTGCTTTAAAAAAAAAAAAAAAAAAGTCAGCAGTCAGCTCACCTCACTCTTGTCAAGACAGCACTCCTCACTCTCGTCACTAGGGGTGTAACAGTTTAAATTACTCACGGTTCTTGAGTTCTTTGGTTTTTTTCACGGTTTTAGGGTCACAGTTTCGGTTCGGTATGTGCTATGTTAAGGGGAAAAATAACTACTGTCAAATAAAAATATAGAAAATAAGAACAAATAATCCAACTATGCAACATCACAAATAAATACAATAGAGCAAACATACAAATAAAATAAACAGTTTTTTTTTGAGGTATCTAACAGTAGTTTTCAGGTACAGAAATTAAAGTAATTGAATGTAAGACAACATTGCATATAATCTTCACCCACTGTATTAAATTTAAGTATTTAATCTTAAATGTATTTTTTAAGCAGGGTTCTTTATTGCTGTTGCATCGCTGTAGTATTCTCTAAGAGTGTCAATTTTGATTTTAAATCAAAATCAATCGAAATGAATTAAAATCAAAATCGAATGAAATTAATTCACAATCTCGAACTTCAAATTAAAAAATTAAATCGTCGATGCTGCCACGGTCCCATCATGTCACGTCCGTCTGGCTTGCCAAGTGGAAAAAAAAAACGCGTGTTGAAGTGCTTCGAGTCGATTTGTCAACCTTCTCTAACGTAGCTACAGCCATTCAAAAGATAGCATGGCAACTGCAGATGCAGGAGACCCATCGACGTGTGGAAGTTTTTTTGATTTCCAGTGAGTTATGTTGACAACGTTCGTGCTTCAAAAAAGCCACCTCTCCCCGAAAAGTTCAGAGAGTCTCCCGCATATTGATAGCAGCTCCCTGAAGCACGCAAATTAGTTAAAATCTCCTGGAGAGTGAGATCTAGAGTGAGCGAGCAAGAGCGAGACAGAAAAGTACTCCAAACCATATTGCGCACATGGCAGAGAGGGAGAGAGCGAGAGACTTTGCGTGTGTGCCTCATGAAGCGCATGTAAGACAGAGAGTATCCTGATTGGCTGATTGATAAAAATCGAGAATCGAATCGAACCGTGACCTTAGAATCAAAAATATAATCGAATCGTGACACCCCTAGTATTCTCGATATACATTAGCCTAACTCTGTCTGTTTGTTTTAATGTATCATTCATTCTCTACCTGCAGTTCGTCACACACTTGCACCGTAAAAGCTGCAGCTGAACACTGGTAACAACGATATCGCAGCAAGCCGACTGAATAACTTTCATAGCTTTAATAAGAATCAGTGTTTATTTAGTTCACAAAGTGAAGACTTTTATTTTTACATTTGCTTTTTCAATTTCTGTTTTGGACATTAACTTATCACATATCACACTCCTCTTTAATATCGTGCAGCCCCAATTAATAAGTAACTGAATTATTTTTTCAGAGAAAGCTGACCTTGTGGCCTGACATGGCTTTACCTAGTCAGACTTCACATATAAAAGTCAAGTCTTTTGTTCTCTATTTCCATGTTGATTCAAACCTGGTTTTATTATGGCACTGACAGAGTAAACGTAAAGAAACGTGCTCTTCACAGGCTCATCATCATTCCTCCTTCACTCCTCAATCCTCGCTAGCATGTGACCCTGGAGTATAGATTGAGCCGGTTTAGTTGATTGCTGTTGGTGTGTTCTTGTAATGTAGGGTTTGAGAGTGTTGTGTAGTTGATCAGGTTAAGAATGACTTAGATTGATGGCTGCCCCTGAAACCTAATATCCTTTCCCTCTATGGCTGATTCTCTGATGAATGTAATCAGGGACAGCTACTCACAAGCTGACAGCAGGTTAGATTTCTCCAGATCAATGGCTATGTCCTCTGTCTTTTAGAGTCTTTCTTTATAGCCAGTGGTTGTTAAAAATCACACCTCATTCACTCAGCTGTATTTGTTGATTTAGAAGAACTTGAGCTGGATATGATTTATGATTGATATATTAAAATAGTAATATTGTGAAATATATTATTACAATGTACAAATAATTATAATTTCCAAATAATCATAATTAATACTAATAATAATAACTTTTGATCTATTATGTAATTTAAAGGTAGTGTAGACAATGTTTTAAAAACACTTTTTTGTTATCTGATTTAAATCGTTTTTTCCTCCTTCTTAAAGGAGACACTCCACTTTTTTGGAAATAGGCTCATTTTACCACTCCCCCAGAGTTAAACAGTTGGGTTTTACCGTTTTCGAATCATTTCAGCCGATTTTCTGATATTTAGAAGAATATCAGTAACCAGACAGTTTCTGGTCTCATTGACTTCCATAGTAGGAAAAAAAAAAAAATATATATATATATATATATAAAAAAATAAAATATACTATATAAAAAAACCTTCCCTCAAATACTTTTACAACAGCTATTATACGTTTTTACTATTACAGCTATCGCGATTACCGAATCGTGAGAAGTTTTTGGAGTATTTAGATTTCCATCACATAAAATGTTGCTGTAATGAGCATTGAGCAGCAGAAATTAAACGTAACGTAACGTAACACATAACAAACATTGGTAAAACATTGGTAAAAAAATAAAAATAAAGTGAAGGTAATGTTGGTGGTGGTTGATTATTTAGCTGTTAATGGCAAAGTATGAGTTGAAAAAATATCAGATTTGAAAATGGCAGAAATATGAATGAAAGGTTTTAGTGGCTTACTGTTTTTTTTTTTGTTTTTTTGGTGTTAACTTTATAAAATCTTAACAGTTGCATTTCAGCAAAATAAATCAATTTACAATTTGGAAAGATGCAATTTGGAAAGTGTGATGTGTAACCCAATATATTTATAACTACAAATATTAAAAAATATATATTAAAAAACAGGTTTTGGTTGGGTTGTGGAAATTACTATTTATTTTGCGATGTCTAAAAAACAAAACAAAAAAAACCCCATATTATTTAATAAAAATCAGCACAGCCAAATTCAGGGCAGGTATCTAGGCATACTGGGGAAACAAATAATGCCAGTAATATTTTAATTAAAAATGTTTCATTTTATGAAAATGTCCAGTTCCAAAAAGTACCATAGTTGGAGAATCACCCTTATGCTGTTTAATATTTTTGTTGAACCATGACACTTTTATTTTTTCAGGATCCTTTGAATATGAAGTTAAAAAAACAGCATGCATATATATATATATATATATATATATATATACACACACACACACACACACACACACACATACACATGTATGTATGCTTATTTTAGTTTGTATGTGTATTGGTCAAAACAGTTTTTTGATGAAAAAAAGTAAAATCCTTGTTAGTCAAACCATTGAAGCCCTCTTGTGGCCATCTACTTTACATAAAAATCTTCCAGTTACAAAAATCACTGAAATTGGATGGCAAATGGGACTTGTCGACTCTTGGTGTAATGCAAGAAGCTGTATTTTCGAATGCTCACTTTATTAGAAGTGCCCTTTGGCTGACTGCTGTTTAGCACACATTCAGTGAGGGCATCGCACAAGCTCATGTGAGTGTGTCGAGGCACAGAGGATACATACAGGGGCTTTAAAAGGCTCTAAACTCGAGCTACCGCATCTGCGAGCCTGCATACATCACTCTGTTTATCGCTGCCACCGCTAATTGAACATAGGCTCACAGAATGGTGCCCCCATGTGTTCCATAGCGGCGCACAGCCATTGGCTGTTGTCGCGGCGACGCAGCCATTAATGAGACAGGGCCGGGAAGATGGATTACCCGGTGCCATATTGCCCATCATCCCCAATCAAGAACCACCCATGGAAATTGATTGTTCTAATTTGCTCTCATTATTATTATAATACCCGGACAAAATAACACACACGGCTCGCTGTCAAAGCGGTGAAAACCAGCCATTAGTTATGGGGGAGACAGCAAATGCGTTTTATGAGTTTCGCAGTTAGTTGAGACGTTGGATGCAAACACATCTTAATCAGATTTCCCCTCCCTCCATCATGGTGATATAGCATCTCATTATCTCCACCTCAGAGAGTGGTGGAAGAGAGTACACATTCATTTATTCTTTAATGTCAATGTCACAGTTTTACTTTGTGAATAATGCCTTGAACTTTCCGTGAACAAGAACAGTAGCGACTGCCAATCCGAATGGCAGAGAGGAAAACAACATCACGCTCTAGCCAGGTTGAAAACTATTACCCTGGAAACAAACGAGGAAAAAAACTGGGGTTTAATTTGTCGACTTCACTGTAGTCAGCAACTTCATCCGCTCGTCTCTCATAAGAGTTCTTGTTGTTTTTAATGCACTCATCAGCTTTCCTCGGACAGTTGAGAGCTGCTCTTCGGGTGCTTAGTACCCCATCTAACCAAAAAGAACAAATGGTCAATACCTCAGGATGTGTCATGCGGGATGACTATAATTAGTCCTTCCTCCACTTCAGCCAATGATGTACATCATAAACGCTTTGTCTCCAGAGCCAGATTAAGACTGCAGCCCAGCGCTGCTCCCAAATCCTCCCTGCTTACACTGCACTCTGCCTGTCTCCAGAGTCCCTAGCATTATATATGCAAGAAGTTATAAGGCATGGAAACGATCAAAGCAGAATATGGTTATGCATCCCTAATCACAAACTAGCCCCACGAAACCTCGGCGGTCTCGCCCTTTTTTATTGGGCGGTGGTGAGGAAACGGCAGGTAAATCAGATGAAGATTACACCTCAGATAGTTTTATGACAGAGCCAGGAGTCCCATCAGGGAGGAATTTCTAGCGTGGTCAGCAGCATATGAATGGTGGGGGACATAGTCTGGAATTAGGGCTGTAATTTAAAGCACTCTAATTACAACAATCACTTACATCCAGGCTTTTACTTGTCGCAATGTAATACGATTAGCAATGCAAGTCGATAGCTTCTGTACCCGTTTTCAAATATGGTGTAGTTTTATGTGAAATTTGAACACAATGGTCATTATGGTCAGGGATGTAGAGAGCTTTTTTTTATAAGGTATTAACCCAACAAAGCTTACTGTGTCATATTTGACATGGAATTTCTAAGGCCTCGAAGTTATCAACATGATCAAAACTTTGCTGATAAACCTGTTATACTACATGTCTCCTGTCTGATTTATAGTTTATACTTTTTTTTAGCTAAAGGCCAATCTGGCATAATTTTAAAATTATCCCACTTCGGGTCATGGTGCATGTCTTTTTGCTGTGAAATCTTTACTGATATCTGTGAAGTAAACCTTCAAGTAACTTTTATATTGATAGTTATATGTTAAAGGACAAGTTCGGTATTTTACACTTAAAGCCCTGTTTTAAGATTGTGCTAGCACAGCTGCGGCACACCAATCTTGAGTTTGAACCACGGTAGTATGGTACGCGCTGTGCAAGAGAGGGGTGTGATATTCTCATATTCTACTGTCAGAACATAACAGTTTTAACAAATTTGTAAAAAATATATATATTTTTTTTTTTACAAAAGTTACCTACAGCAGCTTTAAGATTGAAATTTGGACACATGCTGCTGGCCTGAGAATTTTCGGTTTCTGTGGTTGCACCCCCTCACCTCCACAATGGTTGCATAGATGCACTGGATCAATCCTCAACAATCCAAAAATCGCTGCAAAAGATGCTTTCCAACAGGTTTTATTGTATTTTTTGTCCAACTCCATTGACTTGTATTTGATGTGCTGTGAGGCGATACCAACTGTGCTGGAGTGTCTGTTATTCAAGCTCTCGACAGAAAGAATGTACGGGTGTGAGGTGTTTGGAAAAATAGGTCCACAGTTTTACAACGAATGGTAAAACACCTGTTGGAAAGCATCTATTGCAACGATTTTTGTGTGAGGTTATCGGTGAGTTTCACGGCTTTGTAAACTAAAGTTTAATGCGTTTTAGGAAGGATTGTTCCAGTGCACCTATGCAACCATTGTGGAGGTTGGAGGGTGCAACCACAGAAACTGAAAATTCTCGGGCCAGCAGCATGTGTCCAAATTTTAATCTTAACCGTTCTATTTCATCAGAAACGATCTTAAAACAGGGCTTTAATTGTAAAATACCGAACTTGTCCTTTAAATATCATCTCACTAAGACATATTAGGAGATATACATATTATTAAGAGATGTAGTGGCAATCAACTAATATTTATATATGCATATGCAGTAGTCACATTTACAAAGCTATCACAATTTCATCTTGCTTGGGCCATATACATCAGCAACTGCACCAAAATGCATATTTTTGATAACTTTAAAATACTATTTCCTCTAGTATGAGCTCCATAAGCACATCTTATATGTCATATGAGCCATTATATTATATTATATTATATACGTATATATTACATCTTTTCCGTTTAAAAAAAAAAAGTTTTTCAGACAATTATTTCATATGTCAGGCTTTAGAAGGTTAAAGCCTGTCTGTAATTTATGAATTACGTTATTTCAAAAGTCATAGTTAAAGTAAAAGTTTCTTTCCTGACTGTTTTACGTTAATTTGAGTTTGATATGGGCATGCATGTGTGTGTGTGTGTGTGTGTCAGCCTGTGGGGCATGAAGCATGGTGTAGATCCATCGCATTGTCCCATTCTCCTGCTTTTCCCCAACAGGGCCTAGTGTAACCTTCAGCCCTACAGGGGAGAGGCTTGTAAATTACCACTGGAGTTTTCCCCCTCACCCCTGCTGTCATCATTTCATTAACCCCATCCTGATCTCCTCCGACCTTGACTGCTTGCTTTCACTCACAGGGGAATGGTCTCTCTCTCTCTATCCTGCTTTCTCTTACTTTGTGCCAAACTGTGTTGAGCTGCAGCCAGTACATATGTCACCCTCAGAACCATGGGCTTTTAGCTAATGGTATCGTGCGATTTTATGGGAAAATGTATCAATTGCTCAGATGTGACTTTGTCACAGATGCCATATAAACATCAAAATGAACCCATCGACTGTAAAAAGGGCGGCTGGACTTACTGTGAACAATTCATCTGCATTTTATTCTGAAGAAAATGATCGTTTTCTTGCACTGATCGACCGGCCAGTGACCGGAATCAGACGATTTTCCGCATGATTGGCCCGGACTGGTGAACGGCCAGTCAGTCTCACGTCCTTCCGATTCTGAGCTGGTCCGTTTTGTTGCCAGAGGCACAGGCAATGACGTCAGCTGCATCTCTCTCTTCTCTCCAATGGGGAAGTGATACACTCCCTCATCCTCTCACTTTTTCTCATTCGCTCTGGTTAAATAGTGCTTGTATCCCAGCAAACACAGAATGGTCCCATGAGGTTATTTTTTCAAACAAGAACGTTATAGGAACGTTCCATGTAGGTTATTTTTAGGTTCCATTTTTATAACGTAAGGAGAATGTTCTGGGAACGTTCCCTTAAGGGAAAGTTCTAGGAACGTTCTGGGAACCAAAGACTAACGTTCCCAGAACCTAAATTTGTTTCCTGGGATTGTGCATCATTTTACTAAGCTATTTCCCACAGGTTTCGCACTCGCATCATTAGTGCACACACTACTGATCTATATAAGTGGCATGCACATAAACAGCGTGTGAGTAGTACCATAATGACTGCTCACAAAATAGTCAAAATGCCCGTCTTGGCAAGTATGCAGTTAAACAATCAGTTTTGGAACTACTCAAATTGCAGCTTTTTTGTTTCTTACAATTTATACATTTGTGAATTTCTGTCATGGTTGTTCTTTTCCATAATATTGAATGTGGCAACAATCGGTACTGGCAAGTAACACCAAGAAATCAGTTCATATATAGTTTGTTTTCATGTTCTTGGCTCACGCTTCCACTGAATCAACTTTCCCTTTTACACTGAAGTCACTTTGGCCATTCAGGCAATTTAATAGTTTACTAGTTATCGAAAAGATATTATGGCATTGATTTAACAAACTCTCGTTTGGTCTTCCTTCATTCTAGTGCAGTGTTTTTTTTTTTTTTAACTTGGGGGCCTGGGTCACTATAGGGGGCCTCAGCAAATGTCCAGGGGGGTCCCAATAAGTCTGAAAATTATTACATTCAGTTATAATAACAATCTTAATTAAAATGCTAAAAACAAAACACTTTAAGATGTACAACATTAAACTTGCATCATTGAGTTTATTCAGCCTATAACAGAAGTGCCAGGGGAACATATAGCAGACTGGAATATTTAAATATTGTCTTGGACAAATGGGGCATTGAAGTAAAAATTGAGAACCACTGTTCTAGTACATAATGTCCACATTACAGTCTATTCTCAGTGGATATCATGCACTGCTCCCTACAGACTGAGCCGGGGATATTTCAATAGGAGCAGCTTCATTTTACACTTTGCTTTTATTTAATGACTGAATTGAACTGGGATTAGTGAGATAAAAAAAAGAATTATTTTATTTGGCATGGATGCATTAAAACAAAAACAAAAAAACTATTTCATATAGCCTAAATGCTGTTAATTTCACAATATTACTGTATTTTTTTATCAAACAAAAACATTTTTTAAATCATACCAATCTCAAACTTTTGAACAGTAGTAAATGATCTATAAAATACTAAAATGTCTGTGTATTTACAAGAATGCATAGTAGTAGTAGTATTAGTAGTAGTAGTAGTATCAATTTTACACTAATATTAGTCATAGTGTTTGTCATATGCCATGTATTTAATGATAACTGTTTAACAATAATGACACTAAATGTTTTTGATTACTTAGCAGTAAAACTCAAACTATTGTATATCCTAACCCACCATCATGGCATTGTAATGTATTTTGTGCACTTTAACCATGCTCAAATGCCAAGTAACTGCTCTTAAGGGCCAATTAAGCTGAAAAATAATAATGCCATCCTTGAAAAATAATAATGCCTCTCTTCATCATATTTAGTTTACTCTCTTCATATAGTCATAAGGTGGTGTGTGTAATGTATGATGAGTTAATTTTACTGTATTTACTTGTTTCCTCTAATCCAGTGGTTCTCAACTCCAGTCCTCGGGACCCACTGTTTTGCATATTGTGTATGTCTCCCTTATTTAAGAAACCTGATTCAGATCCTCAGTTCGTTAGGATAAACTCTATGAACTGAATAAGAGATAAGAGAATCAGATAAGAGAGACATACAAAATTTGCAGTTGAGAACCACTGCTCTAATCCATTTACTATATTATGCTTCCAACAGTACTATATGGAATGGCACTCGACTGGTGTATCTATCAGGTGTTAATACACGACCCCCCAGAGACCCTGTCTTTTGCGGTATGCAGCTGAAAACCATAATTCTGTTTACCCCATCCTCATCCTATCTAAACAGCACAAAAACTGGAAGCAGGTCTGAGTGTAAATGTGAGAGATCTTGCTGATGCTGCTAACTTTCTGCCCGCAGCTGTGGCATCCAACCCTCCTTCGTTCCTTCAGAATTTATGCACTCACTCAGCAATGTTATTACAAGTCAGAGTTTATTGGGAAATTGTTACATTATGTGAAGTGTCTAACAAATTGCTTATGCTCCTGTAATTGGGTTACAACAGTCGTGCTCTCCCATTGGTGAGATTAGGCAGGCTGGGCTCCCACCGATCTCACAACCCAAGCAGTAATTTTATTTGTCTTGCCTCGCTTTCCCTCTCCTAACAACATGGCTTTCTCTGCCTCCTTGCCAGATGTCTGTTTGAAGGAGCGGGCTTGTTTTTTGGCCCCTGACAACGCAATTACAGCCCCGCCGATTGTCGTGTGTGTGCATTAAGTACCTCCCCCAGAACGAGGCCGATTAATGAAGGGGCTCCTCAGGGGCCGAAGAAGAAGCCCCAGGCACCCACACACAGGAGAGGAACTGTTGTTAGGGGTCAGGCTGATACACATGCTCCAAATGAATGCAGGTGTGTATTTGTGTGTGTGTTACAAAGTAGATTATATAGTATCGCTTGACTACAGGATACTGGATGCTACACTACTACAAGTTTTGTATCAATGAAGAAGAGGCATTTCTATCAGCAATGATGTGTTAACCTCATATGATTTTTTTTAAATTCATTAATTTTTTAAATACAAAAAATACAGCTCTGGAAAAAATAGTAGTTTCTCTGCATTTACCATTTATATCTATGTGTTTGAGTAAAATGAAAATTTGTTTCATTCTATAAACGACTGCAACATTTCTTCATAATTTCAAATAAAAACAAACATCATTTAGAGCGTTTATTTTTAGAAGATGACAACTGGTCAAAATAACAAGAAAGATGCCATGTTTTCAGACCTCGAATAATCCAAAGAAAACAAGTTTATAGAAGAGTTAAAGGAACATTTCACCCATGGAAACATTAATTTTTAAAATTCAATTGAAAGCAGGTCAAATATGTAGTCAAAATGTATAATAATTTTTGAATTTGGTGCCTTCTTGACCAAGGAAAGACAGAAAGTAACTTTAGAGCACATTTGTATGAAACACAACAACTCCCACAATGCACCACATTGCAAAGCTCTGCAAGCCACTCCCACTAAACCAGAACAGCACCTACATGTATGAGGTATCAGCCTATCAGAGAAATCACTCTTCCGTCTACAAGGCTTGCTCCCACCAGAGCTTGAAATTCATTTCACACAACATTTCTAGTTAGTTGGCAAACTCATTAGTGAATTACTCCTCGTTTGTATTTCTTTCGAAATGTTGAACTATTGCATGATACCGGGATGTTCAGCCAGAACATATGTGGTGCGATACTCGGATGGTTCACAATACAAAAGTCCATGTACTTTTTTGATTCAGAGATTTCGTCCAGGAGAAATTGCCATCGTTTAAATTTTTTGAAGCCGGCGGACTCTATCTCTGTGTCCGTTGGCACACAGTGAGAGCACAGGCACCACCAGTCCGCCCCAGCTTAAGCCAGTCCGGGCTCCCCAGCTACAGGCAGCCGCCTCCTGTTCCTCCCTCAGCCTCAGCTGCGCTATATTGTGGTTCATAAAAGTAGCCAAACATGTGATTCGAGCGTCAGACTTTCAAAATCCTCTTCTTCCATATCGTATTGAGTTCACATTTCGCCATTGTCATAACTTCACATCTGGCTCCACAACGCTTGTTAGCTTATGCTGCGTTCATGTGCTATGGTAAATACCAAAAGCAGACGTGGAAAATGCACATGAACACCACCCCATGTGGTATTTACCACTGGGCAACTCGTAGAATATTTTGATGGACGAGTTGAGATAACCTTTGACCATTTTTGAGCACCGCAAGAGTCGTGAATGGGAAAAAAAATATATACTATTCATGATCTAGAAAATATACAGCATATTATTTACCTTTTGAGTTTTGATAAATTATTATTATTATTATTATTTGCTGTTGCAGATGACTTAAGCAATCTAAAATAGTTTTAGCTAAATAACAGGTCTGGATCTCCATCTTTTTACCACATTACGACAACAAAAGCACTTGAACGCCATACACTGGTAAATACCAGTTCACAAGTGGAAACTATCCTATTTTCCATAGCACGTGAACGCAGCATTAGTTTCCAAACAAGATGGAGGATATTGTTTTTAGTTCCTGCAAGTGAATGCCACCCACTAATCTGTAATAGGTCTATAATGTGAGTAGATCCCACCCCCTGGAAAAATAAGGAACTAGTGTTTGTAGTCTCAACCCCTCTACAAAGATATGGGATCCTGCTAAAATAATGCAAAATGATGATTTGTACATCATTATAAGCAGGAACTGCAACACTGAAAATTAGGGAATAATGCACAGCCATTCAAAAAATATGACTGGGTTTTTGGAGTGAATTTATTTTATTACCATGTTGTTTTAACTCCATGCTCTAGCAGTTGAGTTACAGGAACACAATAAGTCTGTAGTTATGCACTGATTTTTTTTTTGTAGGCAAATTGTACTAAGCAGGTCAGTTTCTTCTATATATAAAAACAAAATAAAGAGAATCGATCCTGTCCGTAAGGTATATGAAGACTGAAAATGGCTTAATTTTTATAATGTACCCCTGACAAGAGATTATCCAACATAGTAATGGCAAATCAATAGGGACTTAAGTTGTCAGGAGAAACAGATAACATACTAAAAGGGATTGATTAGATGAATTTTCTCATTTTATGAGAAAGTCTATACCAAAGGTAGCTGAAAAGCTTGTTAAATAGAGGGCATACTTATCCTTGCAGAAAAATATATATTAAAGAGCTGAAGGCAGGGAAGAGAGAGACTGAAGGGAAGAAACTGCTGACCTGTGCTTTTTTGTCTGACGTTGAGCTGATTTATAACGATGGATAAGCTTTGTCTAAAGGGGGAGTGAACGATGTCTCCATGTAAATGATCTTAAATGAGCTATCACAGGCTGTTGTCGCAGCGGGAGCTCTTGCAGTGTGGAAACGGCTGAAGCATCATGGGATTTTTTAGTCCTTTAAAACACAAGGAAATTTCTGATCATCTTAGGCTTTTCTTTACACATCTTGTTCTACATTTAAGGCCATTTAAGCAAAAACAAAGCAATTGTTTTTGTTGAAAGTAGGATGTTTAAAATGGTAATCAGCTTAGGTTCTTGTGTTTTTGTCATTTTTGAAAATACTCTAATGTAAAAGCACAGAGCCTAATGCATAATTTAAGACGTAGCGTCATGATGTAATCATTGCAATATCATAATTATACACACAATAACACGCTCTGCTGAGGAATAGTGCATTTACGGTATCTTTTTCTGCTGAAAGCTGAACAGCTGTGTTTCTGAAGTGCTTTATGTGTAAATATCTTGGGAATATGGGTGTCAACAACTGCCACCAAAACACGCAACCACTGATTGTATTTGGATGCACAGATGTTTATATCCTTATGTGCAGGGTTCTTATTTCAATGAAGCAGTGAGAACTGTGGGTGCTATTTGAGCATTTCAGAAAGAAAGCTACTTAATAGAGGAAGGTTTGCTTGAGGACTAAGGTTTGGCTTTCTCTGGTCCACTGGCAGTAATATAATATATAATATATACATTATTTGGTGCTGTTGTAGCACTCTTTAGAAGATGTGAGCTGTTCAGTCATAAACATATCTCCCTTTATTGTTCTCAGTATAGTGAATAGATTGTGGTATTTGGGTGACATCTGGTCCCTGACTGTTCAAAGTGTAGCAGCTGTTGCTCCCCATGATGACGTTCATCTTCCTCACAGCCATGTGACACTTTAAATGTTCTTGTCTCCACTCCAGATTCTCAAAAACTCTTTGAGCTGTCACTTACCAAGTCTGTATCTCAGGAAGTGCTTTGACCTTTTTTATTGGGTCAGAAATCAAGTAGGCTGCTCTTTAGTCTTAGAGAAGAATACATAGTTAACTCATGTTTTTGTGTATAATGCTTATTCTGCCATTTTAGAGGTCAACTCTTTTGGTTTAGATGTTGAATAGTAAATCTAGAACCAGTTCTTATTCAGAAATATAAAATCTGGAACCAGAAATATAAAATCTGGAATCTTACTTTTATAAAGTGGCATTCTATCACCTCTATACTAAAATACTCTTTCCTGCACTGTTTGAATCTGCAAAACAATTGTTTAAACTGACTTTTGATAATACAAGTCTGAATGTGATCTGACACAAAACAAACCAAGAATTATTACTGTTTTATGTTGTACTTTGGTATGCTTTACAGTAAATCCATTAAATACATATTATTTACATAATATATATTATTTATATAGCTATACACAACTCCGTTTCTAATGTGTATTTTTAAACTCGTATACTTTTCAAAAGTTTCAGTCTGTATTTTTATGCTCTCCAAATATATATTTTTAATGCTTTTATTTAATCAACAACACAGTAAAAACAGTTGTGAAAATATTCTTAAATATTTAAGATTTTATTATTTAAAATAATAGTTATTATAATAGTCACCATAGTTTTTAATATAAATCTATTTTAATATATACAAGTGTTTTTGTGCTTAAGAAACATTTATTGTTTGACGAATGTTCAAAATAACAGCATTTATTTTAAATACACATTTTTTTAACAAGTCTTTGCTTTCACTGTGGATTATTTTACTCAATCTTTGCTGAATATACAGTATAATATTTAACACAGAAAAATGTTTTATTTATTTACGTCAATAAATATACTATAAACACTTTAGGAAAGTTATTCTGAAATGTACTATTAAAAAATGTAATAGTATTGTCAAATATGGTTTAATCATAGTTATAATGGTTCCTCAAAAGAATTTAGAATTGTTCAGGAATAATTAAATCCACAATTGTTAGTAAATAATAATAATTCAGTGTTCAAGTGCTTTTGTTGTTGTTCTTTTGAAGATAGCTGGAAATGGAGTGTTTTATGAAGTGTTCCTTCCACTGAAGGGCTTGATCAATAGTCTCCATATTGTGAAAACCTGGTGCTGATTTCTCACTATTGTTCGCCATCCCTCCTCCAGCAGATCCTTTCTCTCTTTATGAACTATGTGATGAGGAGACACACGCTGCTCACTTCATTTCAACAGGGCTGACTGTCAACCTCAACAAAAGAGTCTGACCCCTGCGCCGCCTTCTCTCCACAGATCAGGGCAATTCCCCATGCAAATGTCTTGTGCCCAGCCTTGTGCGTCTCCCCAGCGCCTTTTACAAATCCAGCTTTGACTGATTATGTCCTGACAGCTCCAATGTTGGCTCACTTACACAGATTGACATAATCATTAGGGGGTGGGCTGACCCAGACTCAAAGCGCCTGGTTTTATCTGTTTGAAATTGGCCCCTCCCACTTCTTCGCCCCATTCTTTTCTAAAGCAGCTGAGGCTCTCACACTCTCGCACAAAAAAGAGGCAGAACCCCTCGGTCCTTTCCTGCCCACCCCTAGCATTCATCATCCTGAAGTTAATTGGTGTGGGCTTTAAGCAAATTTCCTACACTCAAACTATCAGCCTGCTGCCTGAAGACGCGGTGCAGAACGTGACTGCTGACCCGCCGCCATACGCTGCCTATTGATTTAACTGACGAAGCAGACCGCTCTGATAGAATTCCAGGCTGGAGAATACATTATCCCAATGGAAGACAAGGGAAGGGAGGGAATGTGGCCATCAATATGCAAGATGAATGGGGGTTAAACTCAACCTTGATTTAAGGTTTCTGCTTGAACTTTCCCAGAGCTAATCTACACCTTCACTGTCCTGTGCTAAAATCACAAATGCTTTGCTGGTGCCTGACTAAGTGAAATGCCAGGAGAGGAATAGATCAAAGCCGAAGGAACAATCGTGGTTTTAATTGATTATAATTCAATTGATCTAATGGAAAAAGGAACCAATGATCGCATAATTTCCGTTAAATTAACACCCCTGGTTTATTTACGATTTAAAATCCACCTTGATTACGACGTCACATATTAATGTGTCACTATTAATCTACAAACTCTCAGTCCGTAGGAAGGCGGCATTAGTCTTTCAACCGAATGTCTTCACGTCGCTGTAATGAATGCAGATCACTGACCCATAAAATAGAATAAAAAAAGCCATCCTGCGCTGTGGATCCACATTATTACTATTTTCCCCTCCTCCTCTTCATCCCTGCCTTTCCCTTAGATCTGCTGAGGTCTCAGTCAGGAAGAAATGGGTGTTTGTGACAAGCCACTCGCCGTAGGGTTAATTAAACAGCTCGCTTTAGCACCGCGGCTGTCATTCTCCCAAACACAGATCCATCAGTCACGCACACACTTCATCCCCACGCGCGCACACCGTACACGTCAAAGTGTCAGAGGTTCCCGGTCCCACGGTGATGGCCGGGAACATTAAATCTTATCTGGTTTATCAATTATTCCTGTGATTGCTCACACAGATTAGTCTATAGTACTCAAGGCATTGCTGAAATTTATCACCCTTCTGCCATCTTTGCTGTTGGATGGAATATGGCTGATGTATATTTCTTATTTTATACCCGGCTGGAGAAAAGGCCTTTATTATGCCACTCATACTGCTGTCCAGACAATCCTTTGCTTTGGCAAATCACTGCTTGGCACTTTACTTTATTATGTTCATTAATAAAAATCATTGGCATTCACCTAACACAATTCACAAACCTCTAAATGACAGAACTGTAGGTGAACTGGGCTTTTAAAGCAATAATGCATACTGTTCTAAAGTTCTTTTTTCGTGGAATACAAAACATATATTTTTGAAGAATATACTGGCTGCCTGTGTCCATATAATCAATGGGGACAAGGAATGTAATATAAGTGCATACAGTCCATACCTGCAGGTTTGAAACAACCAATGTTTATTCAAATGTTTATTTATCATCTTATGTCTGCCATGAAATAGCCTTTCAAGCTGATATGGCAATAAATACATTTTTTTAATGCTTTACCATCTGCATAGAAACCATGTTCCTCAGGATTTGGAAATATGCACCAGTGATTGTCAGACTGGAGTGAAATGGTGACCACTGACACAGTCAACACTCAGTTCCTCTGCTGTGGTCTCACCACATTACATAGAAACTAGATCTAACATGGTGAACAAATTGTCACCCCCAGGGATGATTGGACAAATCAAGGCTTCTATGGGTTTAATGCAGCATAAGCACAACATATCGGCTCCATTGCTACTCCTCTCCTAGCATATGTGGCCTGACATTTAACAGGAAGACACGGAGCAGGAAAGCACTTTTCCAGCCCTTTAATATGGCACAGCAATATGAGCATCCAGAGTCCTGCTCTCCCTCACAAATTCATACAGGCTTAATGTACCTCTCCCAAATCCCATTAGCTGACAGGCTGTTGAAACAGCTTGAATATGTGAGGCTCATGCTTGAGGGATTGGGCCAAACTGGAAGGCCTGGCACCTAGTCAACTCGACAGAAGCGGCTGCCTCTCCTCTTTAGAAAGGCACAGGCGACAAAGAGCTCATCAGCGCTCGCCACTCAAGAACCAGCAGGGAGGCAAACCATACAGTAGTTAACTCGCTAATATGGGCAGCGTGTGAGCAGTCGTTGTAAGACTTCCAGAACTCAATGTGGGTTGGAGGACCGCAAACTAGTCCATTTAGCGGAAGCCCGCTACTGTTAGTGGCACACAAAGAGGCTTTTGTTGTTTATTTTTGTGTGGATGATTTTTTGAATTTAGTTGCATTACTTTTGCTTGAGTAACTCTTTTGAGTGCAAGCTTAATGTTAACCTTCCCGGAGAGGGAAATGACATACCCTGAGGGTGTTTCTGTGTTTAGCTGGGACAGAAAAGAAAGCCAATTTTTTACTACATATTGCAGTCCTCCTCTCCTGAAAGAGCACAAGTAGGCTTATAGCTGTTTCCACAAAAATAGGTCATTTCATTTAAAGGTGACAAACATATGTCATTTATGGTCACACAGAGTGCCCCCTTCCCCCATTCCTGTCCATGTGTAAAAAATGGGAATGTAACATTTGGACTTGGTGATCAAACCTCATATCCAATTTGTGTTCCCATCTGAGGGAGAGGGGAGTCCGTGGAGACCCCGGGGCAGTGCTGCCCCTCTCAGCGCTGACATTTCATCTACTGTGTGTACCACTGAGCTATCAATTTAAACAACAAAAACTACACACACCTCACGACACTGCCTTATAGGATAACACTCAGAAGCACTGAGAAAACGAAGGTCAGCTACCTTTGATAGTGGAATTACTAAGATGGGGTGAGCAGATGAAGTCAGAATGACTTTGAAACTGAATCATGGTCACTAAACAGTCATTTAGCTTAAGCATGTGTAACAGACGATACATTTTATTTATTTTTTTGATACAAAACCATGATATACTTTTCGGGGGTCTCCCTTCACGATCCAGTCTGAACACCCCTCAGGCCTCGGCCGGGGACAGTTGTCCCTTGTGAACTCACCTGCCTTAAGGTGCCATGTGTAAGAATTTAGGTAAAAATATCCAAAAAAATGAGCTACATGCATCAAAAGAATGTTGAAGAAATAAGGGCGATGATGCCATTAAAAAAAAGTTTTAGTGCTGCAGAGATATAAACCTGAATTAGCATGCTAAATTACTAGCCACTGCCCGACAGGTGTCATAATACCAGTTTCGGCCATGGGAGGCGGTATAACCACCAGCCAAACTGCTATACACGAATAACTGGCACGGCTTGTGGGCGGTCTTGAACCTGATGTCAATTGTGTGGAAAGTACAGTGGAATGTATTGGTCGATATTATGTAGGAGGAATACATTTTGTTAAGTTGTAGCATACTGTATCTTTCAACACAGTGTTTTTTTTACTATTGGCTAGTATGATCGGTTTACGTGCGCTAAGGATCTGTCGTGCAACATTTACAAGCACCAAACGGTATTGTTTGAATTGCGTAATAAAATTGACCGAATCTGAGCTGAGATTTTTATACAATATATCAATAACTAACCTGCTCTGTCTAGTCTGTCGGTCTCCGTGTCCTCTTTGCTTTGCGAGTTTTCTGTGGGTAGCGAAATTGATGTGTGGCGTGAGTCTCTAATCTCTGTCATTGACTCTCTAATCTCTAAAAATCTCCAAATGCTCTATGTGAAACTGCGGTCTTCCAACCTTTTACTATCGTGTCAATTGATTTGATAAATATGCACGAGGGAGAAAGAGCATGATAGCGCTCGTGTTGTCTCAACAAACCATCGAGACAGAAAATAGCATCACACCATATTGAAAACTCAAGCAAAGGCTGGTACCACACTGAAATCCCAGCAGTCTGACCAAAGTTAAGTTTGAGGTAACATCCCAAAATTGGTGTCATGATTTGTTTGGCCAGGCTTGAAAATCTGCACACCAGCAACAGGTACAAGCGTAGTTGGTATGAAGTGATAATCTTGTATGTCTAGTAGTTTTAGTATGAAGTGTTTTTTTCTTTTGTGCCGAATTTTCATCAGAGCAAATTCCCAGTACAAATGCAGTTCTAACTACATTTTTTTTCTGGTAGTTTGTATTGTTTGTTAGTTTTTTAAAGAAGTGTCTTGACCAAGAGACCTTACACGATTAATATACGTTTTCATAAATAAAGAGTTATTCTAATATCAGTTTTTCTAATGAGTTAAGAAGATGTAGCTTGTCCAAAGTGAATATGAATGCTATTTTTCATCATATTCATCAACCACTCCATGCTGATGGGTTCATTACCATCAAATTAGAGATAAAAATCGTGCTACTGCCCTGAAATGATGTGGAAAGGCAGCGCTGATAAGATTAATGATGAATACATTAGCGTTGAGCTAGCCATAAGACACATTTCAGATCTCTCGCCATGAGCACAAGCTGAATAGATACCGCTTATAATCGAGTCACACCAGTGTCGTCATCATGCTAGAGTGCAGCTCGCACGCACTGGCAAAGGTGAGGGGGCTGAATTTGTGAACAGGTTCCAGAATTAGATCTCATTCGTAGTGAGTGTGATTCTGTAGTTCGGATAGTTTCGTTGGCGGCTCTGTGTGTAGCCACAATGAAGGCTTGTGAGCTGTGACTGTGATCGGCTTGGTGGTGGCAGACATTGCAGAAGTCAGGGGACAGCCGACGGACGGAGCCACGGCTCTGTGACAGATCGCCACAGCTGACAGCCTTTAACGTCCCATCTAATTTATGTCGTGTAGGGAATGGGAATGAAATGTTAATAAAGAATCTCTGCATCACATATTCTTAACTGCAGCCTCAGGCCTCACTCTGCATCTGTCATGGAGATGAATACAGAGAAGAGGAAGGAGGAGGGAGAACCGAGTGGCACAGAAGGATGGCGAGTTATCTCTGCACAAGTAGCTGAAGCCAAAGCCATTTTAGGCTTAAAATGAGATGGCTTAACAAGCTCAGCAAAATGAGTGCCATGTTTACAAAATAAGCCACTATATTCTGGCTATTAGTTCCGAATCGTAGATTATATCCTGATTGAGTGTTCAGGCAGTTTGAATTGACTGAGTGAGTGGCTAACATTTATCTCATGTCTCAAGGCTGTCATTAAATAGATTATCTTGTCTGATTAGTTAAACATGATATTGAGCTGTTTGGATTTCCTCCAGCCAGGGTGACAAATGAGCCGGGTCATCTTACACAGCCAGGCCTGAAGAGGGCAATATGTGCTCGTGTCAGGATTAGACATGTTTCTCACACCCTTTCCCTAAATGACTGCAGACGGATTCTATACAAATTTTCAGCCTGTATTCAATATTTCTCTTCTGTGAATCTGATCTGTACAGACCTTATTCTGATATCCTCTTTCCCGACAGTTTAACCTGCAAGTGCTCTAAAATATAAATCTAAGCAGATATTCAAAATTAAGTTAATGTACATTAATGCCAAATGTTTTTGAAACAAAAAAGCTTATTGAATTGCACTACTTGTAAAAATATGCATTGCATTAACCATGCTTGCATTAATGCATAGTATATGAGCTGAAATTCAACATGGTTGTATATTTAAGCTGTGAATATTTCAATTCAAAATATTTCACACACATTTTCATCATTAAAAATTCAATAATCCATATTCACCTTCCAGATTTCACTTCCAAAAGATTAATTCTGTTTAAAAATACAATCTATGATATTCGACAGACAGTTTTCGGTCCATTTTATTTTTCTTAACAAATTCAGTGGTTCAAATTCAACAGAAAATTCAACATTTCACATCCAGGAACTGCAGGAATGGTGGTACCGATGCATAATCTCTATCTGCTGTTAGTTGACCTCACCAGCAAGTAGTGCAAGCACATGTTGATGAATACTAAAGCAACAGTTAAATAGAGTCATTCATTTCAAGCACCTTTCTCAACCGTGAAGAAGATTATAATCCGAGCCAGACAGTAACGGAGTACATTTACTTGAGTACAGTTTTGAGTGATCTGTAGCCTACTTTACTCAAGTGTCATTTTTGGGGAGTACTCATGACTTTACTCAAGTACATTTGAGAGGGAAATATTGTACTCGTTACTCCACTACATTTCTATCTACTGTGAGTACCTGTTACTACTTCTAAAAATAAAATAAAAAATGGAAAAAAAAGAAAAACCCTCAATTTTTATGTTTCCCTCTCAAACGTGATTGGATTGTGCAGGCACTGATTGGGACAGCCTATCAGCAATCACCTTCAGCTTTCCTTCTAAGTCAACTCCATTGTCTGATTTAGATAAGAGACGAAACAATGGATGAAGACACAGCAGGTCCATCCCGTGAATGTGCCAATTCGTGGCCCCACCTCGCTAGACTATTTCAATTTTCAGAATTTTCTGAAATTTTCTGAAATTTTAAAGCAACATGGTAAAAAGATGAAAATTACTTACTTTCAATTCCTTTTACATTCTCCAAGCTATTAACATTTTTCATAACTTCATTTCTGTACATAAATGTAAGCTCTGTGGCAGTAGTAATGCAATATTTAGAAAATGTACTCTTGATACTCGAGTACTTTTAAAAAACAAGTACTTCAGTTCTTTAACTTAATCTGTCTGTAGTACTTTTACTTGAGTAAAATTTAGCAAGGGGTGTCTGTACTTTTACTCAAGTAATAGTGTACTCTGTCCGCACCTCTGATTATAACGTTATTCCCCGATGCTGATGTACAGATCAAACATTAAATCCGAGGTAGACATATTTATCTCGGTTGTTTAGTTTTATATTCTGGTTTCCTCAATATGTCACACTCCAGGATTCCTTTGCCGTTGAGACGTATGAAGTGTTTAACGTATCTTGATGGACTAATACAGTGAGAAAAAAAGACCAAAACTCTCCCAGTGAAAAACTCGCTAAGTTTGGCTATGTAAGAGTTTCCCAATTAAGGGACCATCTCTAAATTTACATACAATAATACACGTTATTTCTAACTTCAATAGCATTTGAAGAGAATTACTTAAAAGCAACTGTAAAGAGTGTCAGGCATGATGCACCCTTTTTAGATTCTTGATGTTTAATAAAATAATAAACGGTCAAATCATGTGTGAATATTGCTATTTTTTACTTCCGTATGGGCAAGGGAAATCCTGGAGTATGAAGTATCGTGGGAACCTCCAGGACTGCAGCACAGGGGGAAAATCTACTGATATTCCTGCAGTTTCCTGATTTATAATTTGAAATTTTTTTGTCGAATTTGGACCACTGAATTTGTGCAAGTGAATTTGTAAAGCAAAATAAAACGAAACATTTTGTGTCGAACATTTTGAATTGAAATATTCACAGCTTAAATATAAAACCATGTTAAAATTTCAGCCCATAAAGATGCAAGCCCTAAAAATGGAATGGAATTTTTTTTCCAGTAGTGCAATTCAACAAGCTTTTTTTGTTTCAAAAACATTTGGCATTAAATTTCTTCACTTTAAAGCCTGGCATAAAATAATATGCACGTTTAGTGAACTGATAAAATATGAATATTCGAATATGGAGTTCACGATCAAAGAAATATGTAATTTGCTGCAGATGTTATGTATATGACCAGAAAAGTGAGATGAAATTTTGAGATTTTTATCATGAAGTTTTGATCATGAATCATGATGTTAATTTAGATATTATACATTAAACTTAATTGAAAGTTATCTGACTTCAATAATTTAGTATATTCATATTTGAAGGACTGTGTCATGATATTCTCGAAATAAAATATACTAGCAAAGTTATATGACATTAATCTAACAGTTAAAAATGATCATCTGCGTGTACGCTTATGAATCTTTGCAATTTCTTGATCCTGTCAGTTTATAGTCATTTAAAATGTGGGCAGTTGTCACGAGTAACCTAGCGGAAAGTAGCCTAAATGGAAAAGTTGGTTTTAAATAGTTTTTGGTAATTACCATGAGGTTAAAGTTAATATATCTCACACAGCAGGAGGGTTTTATGGCCTTTTGCTTTGTATTGCCTACCCAGTTACCCCAGCACTCAGAGCGCAGGCAGACATGCGAGAAATTAAAAGTGAGGCCGAAACAGATTACTGCTAAGTGCTCCGATGTTAAGGCGAGAGAGGAAAGGTGGACACTAAAGGACTTTTAGAGAATCGGCGGACATCCATATAGCCAAATAACAGATAAGGAAAAAATGGTCCGAAAAGAAAGAATCTCATATCTGTAATGGTCAGTCGTTCAGGTGCTGTGCTTGGACCATTGAGTTTTGTGGTCAGATTCAATTTCTGATATTTTATTGTGGCACTGCCACTCCATTAAGACTCATTTCCTTCTCACCAGTAGTGACTTTGGGGGACCCGAGGAATTTGAAGGCCAATTGACTTTTAATATGAATCACGCTGTGATCGCCCCATTCTCGTCCCCTGCCTACAAATTAGAAATGGCAAACAGAGTGTCCCCATCAAAACGCTCTTTTCATGTTTTCAGTTCATGCTCCACGAGTCCCCCAACTGCACCCCCACTGCAGTGTGTGTATGTGTCTGGGTTTCTCTGCACGTGAGTTTACCTGTGTGTGAGTGTATGGGTTGGTACAGGTGACCAGGTAATGGACACTTTTGTATTGGCTTTCAGATTTCTAAAAGATTATGGCGTAAAATGGGAACTGAAGCTCAGTTTTTCTGTGTGTTAAAACAGATTTGGTAGATTAACTGCACTTTCGAAGTCTCTAATTTGCAATAAATAAATGTGCAAGTAAAATAGGTTGGACTTATATATTTTTTATAACAAATACATAGGATTATTATGATTTTAAACTATATGTACATTTAGCTAAATGTAACTTAACTGCTGACAACGGATATGGAGATGATTAATTAATACTGTATTGAATTGTTAGTGAACAAAAAAGTATTATTCATCCTTTTCATTTCATTTACACTTAAGAATTATTCTATTCTAACTATTCAAACACCTAATTATTCAAAATTCGGTATTCAAGATAATCAAAATTGCATAGTAAGTTTTTTTTTTTTGAGAATATATCATGAGAATATATATATATATATATATATGCCAAATTCAGGAAGAAAAATAAACACTTATTGAATTAAATATCATGTGCAAGTAAATGAATCTTCTACTAATAATGTTTTGGTGTTATACTGAAAACAGGACCAAAAGTGCTGATTAAGAAAATGAATTTTACCATGTTTGGTGTACCATTCAAAGAGCACTCAAAAGCAACATGTTTTGCACTTATACACTATAAAAAAAGTATCCACATTCCACTACTGAATGCAATTTGTGACGACATGGAGCTCACCAATTTAGGTTTATATTGCGCCCCCTACAGGAAACACCTGCACAGTGCCGCGCGCTGCTGGTCCCAAGGCCCTGAAGCACAAATTCATTAGTATGCACAGACAGTCTCTCAGTGTGTGTGTGTGGCAGGAGCGGGAGCAGGCCGGCGTGGAGCGGAGGGGAGACAGTATTTTATCCACGCTTGCCAGTATTATGAGGCTGAGCGAGAGATTCACATTATCGTAATGGGAAAGTCAGCGCAGCAAGATGATGCCCCGGAGCCACGCCACTGATTGGCTGCAAAGCTGTATTTATATATAGCAGAGTGAGTTCACTTTTAGTTCAGCACTGAAGAAGAGAAACAGGCCTGCCTGACTGCCACTTCATCTGCTGAACAGAACACTATAAACTTAGCCTGGAGTTTAGGACGGCGTACTTGGCCATGTGTGCAGTGCAGTAAAAAAAAAAAAATTGATGCCCATTTTCAGTCTATGTGGTTTATGCAAATAACAAATCCATTGACCTCAGTGGACTTTAGAATTACGTTATTCACAGTTTTTTTTAGGATGCTAACAAGTTGTGTAAAATTGTTCCATTCTTCCCCTCTGAATTTAAAGGGATTTTTTTTAATTATACAGTTTAAATATGTTCATTAGTTTGACTGTAGATTACCTTACAAACTGTGGAAAAGCTCAGATTTAACTGGATTAAATAAAAGACTATTAAAGTTATGTTTTTGCGATTGATTGCGATTAATCGCATCCAAAATAAAAGTTTGTGTTTACATAATATATATGGGTGCACTGTGTATAATTATATATATACATATATATATATAAATACACATGTATGCTTGTATATATTTAAGAAATATTGTATATAATGTATATAGATTTATATATAATTTTATAATATTTTTTTCTTAAATATACACTGTAAAAATGAATATGCTTTATCTAATCAATAAAATTGTGGCAACAGATTACAAGCAATATTATTTATTAAATTGAACAAATTAGAATTGAGTAATAGTTAATCTAATTTGTACAATTTAATTAATAATATTGCTTGTAATATGTTGCCACAATTTTATTGATTAGATTAAGCATATTATTTTTTTCAGTGTACATGCATGTGTGTATTTATTTATATATATATATATATATATACGTTTTTTGCTCGATTAATTACATCTTAATTAATTTCATTAATTACAAACTAATTAACTACTGTTTAAAAGTAATATTGTGTGAAAATACAATTTAAAATTACTTAGTTTAAAATATTTTAAAATGTCATTTATTTCTGTGATGATTAAGCTTCACAAATCCTTAAGAAATTACTAATTAAATTACTTAATATTTTTTATTATAATAATAAATGTTGAAAACAGTTGTGCTGCTTATTATTTTTGTGCATCAGTGATGCAGTATTTATGGATTCTTTTAGAAAAAAAACTGCTGTATTATAAAAATATTTTTACTGAAATGTTTACATTTTTTTTGAAGTCTTAATGACCCCAAACATTTGAATAGTAACGTGTATTACTCTGATGGATTTTTTTCCATCTTATGGTAACACAGCTGAGTGTTTTGATGAAAATTTTAAAAGGATAGATTTAGTTGTGAGAGCTACTGTACTTTGAAGCTTGAATTTCAGTTTGTTCCTCACATATCATACATCTTCAGAAGACTTTTAACATGCTTTTTTTGTGCCATATTTGCAGCTTGACATCGTCCTTCCCAATTCATTTCTGCTGCTTGGAAAAGAGAAGCAATAACATTTTGCTAAACTTCTTGCATGCTCTTCAGAAGAAAGAAAGTCGTAACGAGAAGAGGGTGAGTAAATGTTAAACAGGACTTGGGTACTGCTACAGAAATAAAGATGAGACCATAAATAGTATGACACTAGCCACAGTCGTTTCCCCCTAATCAGCTGAAACCACAGTGCCAAGTCAGTGCTTCTGCCACTGAGGAGAACACTGAATCATTTAAAGAGGAACTCCCCTGGACATGCCTCAAAATTACTGTAAAAGAAAAGTGCTGACTGAAGAGGCTTTTCATATTTATGAATAAATTGCTCTGTGGAAGAAGAGAAAGATTGAGAGAAGAGAAAAAAAAGGCACGCAGCAAGAGGTAAATCCTGAAGTGGAAATGGCTCATTATGTTAGTGATGAGTCCTGGTAATGCCTGCTTGACCAGCCCAGCGTCTGTCAGATGAAGATGCATTGATTAACCCTTATCCATTACCCTTCAGCCATAGAGAGCGATGGCGCAGACAAATGGATACCAGCACTTTAATGCTACAGTAACATTACTGTGCTGCTGCATACTTATGGACAAAATATTCCAGCTGTTTATTCTAGTTTGTCTGAATTTTATGGTGATGTAAACAACAATACACAAGTAATGCATGTAATTTTAAACTACACACGGAATTCACAACATCAAAGTGTGTGTTAAATAAAGCCCATCAGAACATCCTGGTGTAATTAGAGATAGTGTTATATTGTTCGCTATCCTGAGATCACAGTCAGCAGTTTGCGTCACCTGTTTACCCCTGATTCTTTGCTCTCATTGGATTCGAATGGCTAATAATGGGTTTAAGTGTGCATTTGACTGTTGTAGCACTTGTTTGTTTGTGAATTGCTCTGTGTTTCAATGGCAGCTGTTTGACGTGCATATTTGGGCAAGAAAGAGAGGACAATCAATGTCCCACTTCACAGATCTCTATGTGCTCCACCAGGACCTTTGAACATTTTAATACCACTCTTGAAAATGAAGCTTCTGTATTGTCATCTATGGTTTCAAGAACTTGATTTCAAATTTTAAAAAGTTGCTGAACTGAACTGTTCACTGAAATGTTATTTTGGGGAACCATAAATGGTTCTTCTCTACTAAAAACCTGGAACCTTTATTTTTGAAAGTGAATGTGATCATAGTTTGTAGTAATAGGATGTCCTACTATTATTTTTCTAAGCAATTAGATTGTTGATTTGTGCATGTCGGGAGGGAAAAACCTAGCAGATTTCTTGAATGTGTCGTTTTAATTCTAGAGTTTTATTTAAATTTATTTAATTAGGAAATGACAAAAAATACCAGTTAAAGCTTTAGTCTGAATTGTTGAATTTAACATGGATGAAACCGAGACTGTGAGGAATAGACTTGCAGTCTTTACAATTGCTCACACTGCATAAAGGTCCTAGATCATGTAATTTTCACAACTAACTTTCAAAACTATTTGAGTTTTTGTCTACTGAATTATTTTTTTCAGAAATACATTTAATTAGCTGAACAATTGGTATGTTGTTAAAGGGTTAGTTCACCCAAAAATGAAAATTAAGTCATTAGTTACTCACCCCCATGCATACCAACCCCCGTAAGACCTTCGTTCATCTTCGGAACACAAATGAAGATATTTTTGATTAAATTTGTGAGCTGTATCACTACCACATAGGCTGCCTAAGGGAATGAAACTTGACGGCCCAGAAAGTCAATGAAGAAAATGTTTAAATATTCCATGTGTGGCTCAACTATAAGTTTATCAAGCGACGAGAATACTTTTTGTGCGAAAAAACTAACAAAAATAACAACTTTATTCGACTATTCCTTTTCTTCCTTGTAGGCCTGAGACGAGAGTTCAAGAGATTTCCATGACGCGTGCGTGGGAATTTCGATCTCCTTCAACTACTTCAGTTCAGTTCTCGCGCGTGCGTTGTGGAAATCTCTTGAAGTCTTGTTTCAGGCCTACAAGGAAGAAAAGGAATAGTTATTTTTGTTTGTTTTTTTTGCTCAAAAAGTATTCTCATCGCTTGATAAACTTATACTTGAGCCACTGTTGTCACGTGGAATATTTAAAAATTTTCTTCATTGACTTTCTGGGCCGTTAAGTTTCATTCCCTTAGGCAGCCTATGTGGTAGTGATACAGCTCTCAAATTTAATCAAAAATATCTTCATTTGTGTTCCGAAGATCAACGAAGGTCTTACGGGGTTGGTACAGCATGGGGGTGAGTAATTAATGACTTAATTTTTTTTTTTTGGGTGAACTAACCCTTTAAATAACAGTATAATCCATTGAACATATAGTTTATCCCTCACAGCCTCGTTTTCATTCACTGTCAAAAAAATAAATAAATGCCGCTAACCTGACTAAATCTCGAAAATACTCCATTATTTACAAAACAATGAAATTAAGATGAGGTCACTTTTACAATCATCGATACATGAGATGCAAGATGGCACCAGATGTGCTTGTATGAAACGAGAGAGAGAACAGTGATGCCATGAACGAGAGTGAATCGTAGGAAATTTCAGACCGCTAATTGCCGCACATGACCAATCATAATCAAGAATTTTATAAGACCGTAAAATATAGGGTAACTCGACCAAATGTTGGGTGTCAACATAACGGCTTGATCAGAACAACCTTTGAAGACAAGAAATTCCGAAATTGGTTCGTCATTGAGATCTGAGGTGTCAATTGAACATGATATGGTCTGACTGCAGCACATTCAGAGCTGGTCTTGTGGAAATGACTGCATAAGTCTGGAGCAAATTTCTGTTCCTGTTGATGTGTTAAATATGTGTGGTCTGTCCTTGTGGGGCGCTTAGCATAGCTTAGAAGAGCGCAAAGCGTTCTTCAGGAGGACAAAATCAGTGTGCGTGCGAGAGTTGGCGTGTCTGTGTATGCGTGTGGTGTAGTGAACAGGCTTTGAGGGATTGTGCCCTAGAAAGTGAGTCTCAGTTGGGGAAAATGCTGAGGCCAGCAGTTCACACCTGCTGGAGCAAATCGAATGAGCTTACGTTCCCATGGCTGATCCCAGAACGAAGATGTTTATGCGTATACTAGGCTTCTATACAGGCTCAAAGTTTACCAAGGTTTATCATTGATATTGTTGATTGTGATTGTGTTTGGTCATGTTTTTAAAGAACACACTGGCCCTGTTAACACTTGGTAGGCTATTAAGATACGTTTTTGACGATCACATGTGGACAGCGCTAAATACAGGTGTAAATGGAGTCTAAACTTTGTCCACTGTCAACTACATCCAAAGGTAATTGAAAACGCATTCGACCAGATTGATTTTGTTGTGTAAACGCTCATGTGGTCATATGCGTTCGATCAGCCACAAAAGACCATCTTCTCTCCACCTTCTGACCTAATGCGTAAACATTATGGGAAGTACTCTAGCCTGATGGGATTTAAACTTTGTCGGCTGAAGACCCAAGTTTGGTTTAAAGATAAAAAAAAACGTACCAAGCACAAAATGTATTCTCACCATTCCTGATGTCTAACACTCACTCATGGCGTTCGACGTGGTCTTCAGCTCTCAGCGCAAGAATGAAAGCTGAAGCTCTGTGTGTTTTTCTGTCATATCGGGGCGAGCTCATATGTAAATTTCGTGAGCTTATTTTGTCTATTAGATGGAAAGATCTGAGAACGGCCATACATTTACCCACCCATAGACCCTCCTCTTGAAGAAATCAGTACAGAAAGTGGACAAAAGAGACGAAACACCAGGTGTAAAGGTGTCTCCCTCGTCTACTTGTGATCCGATCGCCCAAAACGCATCTCTAGTCTAAACGGCCACAGTTCTACAATGTTCCTATCGGTCAGTTATTATCTTATCTTAAAGATCTGTGATCATTTTTTGGTGCAAAAGAACTTAAAATGTCTTTGTTAAAAGTTCTCATTCTTTGCTGTAAGCAATTAATCAATGTATTTATTTATTTAGATCAACTTACAAATAAAATGAGACATGGGAATGGCAATTCATATCTCTGACATCTAAAATGTCTTTGTATTTATGTCATTATAATGTTTTGAAGTTTACTTTAATAAAATGTGGAAAAAGAAATTTATATTTAAGACTTCAGTGTTGATAGTACACATTCTGCATGTTTAACATAATTAAGGCAGGGCTAACAATAATATGTATAAGAACCTGCTACAGGAAATTATTACACTTTAAATGCATATATGCTGTTCTTTAATATTAATTATTAGGTTATTTTATTATGTAATTATAATTTAAAGAAATGACTAGTTAATTAAGGTATGCTGTTTTAATTTATAATTATACTTTTATTAATTTTATCTGATAGTACTTGGATCCAAATTGTATATGCTGAATACACAAGAAATGTTTGATTTGACGCTTGTTTATTGCACATTTTTATGCAACAATTAATGCTTTTCATAACCGTTTTTGTAAGTTTCCCATTTTTGAATTAAGACATTATGAATTAATGTTGAAAACTTTGGAGCATTAGAGACCAGGATCATTTGTAAAGATATGTCAAAAGAAGCAAAAATTGAGCTCCCATTGTAACATTTTTGTTGTAACAGCTGTAATGAACTGACAAACAACATGACTGTGTGTGTTGTCGTTTTAATATATCGAAATTTGAAACTTGCTTACAATTTTTAAGTGCTTCAGATGTTTTCCTGACATAATTCTGACATACAAATATATACATTTTGTACTCCTTTTTTTTAATGCTTGTGTTTTTAAATGCATTCTGTTATTTTTTTCTCTGTAGGTTTCCCCTCCTCCACAGTTTGAAGGCTGTATGTAGATGTATGAGAAATTTTGATCAATGGAATGATGCCTCGTCCATGCATGAGCAGTAATAGCATGAAGACCACTTATTAAAGGTAAGTGTCCCAAAAGTCTGTGTGTATATGTGTGCGATTAGTCTACCTTTTATGCTTTTCCTATATTTGGAAGCACGCAGCTCAGACGAAAAATATCTAATGTTGTTTATTTATGTCATTTGAGATCTTGTTATATTAATTTGTGTTCGTGTCTGTCCTGACTATCTAGTGTAAATACTTGCCCCTGTTTTGTAGCGTCTGATAAATTACTTAATTTACTGGATGTTAATGACACATTCATTGATTTAGAAAACAGTTTTGCCTGTTTCCATCTCTCAATTGTTTCTTTGATGAGCTTTCGCACAAAATAATTGAGCCTGTTAATTAGCTTCATTATGAGTGCCTAATAACCCTAAAGCTTTCAGGAAATAGACTTGTGTCTAAAGGCTGAAGTTCTTGACATTGTTTATCACGGGTGGATGCTCTTTTACAAAGGCTTCTGTAATTTAATAAAATGACTCGTTCTCTATGTATTTGTGTGTGTGTTTGTTCATTTATGAGCTAAGGTGATAAATAAGGTATTTTTGAAAACACCATTTCAACAAATACTTTATTATTGAAAAAAAAAAATTAAAAACACATGCCAAAAAATTGGTGTATGATTTACTTTAAAACAAATTTCACTCAATAATTTCTAAATTTCACTAATAATTGCAAAAGACACCAGGTAACACATTGAATTAAATGTAAAAAATTTGAAAGACTAAAATAGTGTATATGTATGTATTTGTATGCATGTATATGTGTGTGTGTGTGTGTAAACCTCACAGACTTTCAGCATTTTTACATTTTCAAAGCAAACTCATTTAATAGGATTTAAAGGGCTTAAAAAATTGTTTTTTTTTACTTAAAAATAGTTTATGTACTATGTACTATTTTGTAAATTATACTATATAATATAAAACGCAATGAGTAAAGTTGAAATGTTCAGTATTTCAAGATCACGTCATTTGCAGATACTATTTTCATTGCGTTCAAGGCATACATTTTCTGTGCAAGAGATTTGAACCCATGACCTTGGTGTTGCTTGCACTCTGCTATACTTTTTGAGTTACAAGAATGACAGATTAAACTAATTGAGCCTGAATAACACGCAGTATGTGTTCATATGTGTGTCAGTATATGTGTATAGGGTGCTGATGGGAGCTCTTTTGTCCGGTCTGAGGTTGAGTAAAGTGCCGGCTGTGGTGGTGTGACAGACGCGACTGTGTGATTGAAGACGCTGGGGTTGGAGAGGCTGTTGGCAGCTATATTTCAGCGTGGAGATGGATGGACTTCATGATGCGAGTTTTGCGTCAGGGTGAGCTCTGCGCCTAACTAGGCCTGAATAATTCACAATGGCCGTTATTGCAGAAGGGCCGATCAGCAGCGACGAAAAAGACGAGAGACGAGATAATAACGTGGCTCGGGGTATGGAGATGAGCGCCTGTGCGTCAAGCTGATCTGAATAGTTAATGTGAAAAGAGAGAGAGAGAGAGAGAGTTGACGCTGGAATAGAGCAGCAGTGGCCCATCGCTAAGCCTGGGTAATGGATGGAGAACGCCAGAGACAGTTATGCTAGAGTGCTGGGCTGATCGCTGGTTTGGGGCGATGAGCTTAACTCCTTGTCTCTGGATCATGTCATAAAGGAGGAATAATACCCACCAGGTCCTCTCATAAATATGCTAAGGAGGAGAAATAAGGAACTAAATATGATTTTTATGAGTGATAGAAAGAGAGCGAGCGAGAGGGTACGCATCCATGGCAAAGTGCTTGGCAAACAAAGGAAGGGCAATATTTCAGTACATTTGCTGCCAACATCGTTCTGTGTGAGGTGAGAGGCTGCCATAACAACACTAAATTCAGATCTGCTTGTGTCATTCAGATCCCCATAAAATACGCTGTTCTGTGGACAAAAGCACTGTGAAACAGTAACTTTATTTGGGAGAAATGCAAATAATCCTGCCTGAGGTGTGACGTAAACCCCATTCCTCAGCTGTTCTGTAACAAAAATCATTAATATTGCACATATCACTCGCGCTTGATTTATAATGCATTCTGCATAAATCCTCGGCCATAAATGATCGTAAAAGAATGCGAGCGAGAGGTACCGGATAAAGTCGTCATTTGCTATCCGCTTACATGTTATTTCTATTTTGTGTCTCCTTGGCCTCTCTCGCATCCCATGTCTGTGCTCTTAACGAGTGTCCAGAATGCAACGGCGGTGTCAGAATCTTGCACGGCGACCTCTGACCCCTACTAATCTCCTCGCACTCCGAACAGGTCAACTCATAAAACTGAGTGACAGGATTTTTACGAAGAAAAATGTTTGTGCATGGCTTCCCTTCTGGCTCATACACTATCCATTTCATGACAACAATTTATGGAGCTCAAAGTGTGATGGTAGTCATTGTCACTTTAGGGTAGATGACTTGGTGATTATACGCGTCTCATCTGATGCAAGACAAATGGACCTGCTTCCTATTGCATATTATATTCAATACTTAATTTGAAAATGCCATGTTTTTTGTTCTTTGTTCTCAATTTTAGAATGTGCTGGGATGTTTATGTCATAAATTATGCGAGAAGTGTATTACAAAGATTTGCAGCACCAATAAAAAGTATAGTATTGTAGGAAAAGTGAAGTTAATATCCATTGCGTGTGTTCAGTCTCTTTCTTCTCCTGTTGTTTTGTGCAGACTGCAGGCTCCAGGCTGATGGCGAAATCCAGCACCTGTTGTGCGACACATATGTAAGACAACCTCCTCGTGGCCCCCATGTGTTGATCAGCAGTGAAGCTGGATATCTGTGGCAATTGTTACGTGACAGTATTAACGTGATTGATTCAAAGGCTGAACAGCAGGGGCCTTCGTGTGATAACATCTGACATGGTGAAATATATGGCGGAAATAACAGGCCTTTGAATGTGTGTGCGCAAGATGAAAGATCGTTATATACACGTTTCACTTAATTAAAACATTTATTAAAAATACTAAAAAGTTAAATTATAACCTGGAGTGATATGTTTTTAAATTCATAAAATCGATTTGAAAGTATGGAAACATTTCTGCAACAAATTTTTTTAAAAAATCAGGGTTTGGTAAATAATCATGATTTCATGTGTCGAAATTGATATATAAGTCATAATTATTAGCAAAGGTCTACAATATTGGAAAGAAGTAATAATTCTGACAAAAAAGTGGAGATGTTTTGTCATTATCATGACCTCATGTCTGACATCATTTTGACATGTTATCTCATATTTATGACTCAGTGGCCCGGTTTCACAGACAGGGCTTTGATTAAGTCAGGATTAGGCCTTAGTTCAACTAGGACGTTTAAGTAGCTTTTTTTAAAACGTGCCTTGGAAAAAAAACATTACCGGTTTGCATGTCGAGACAAAACAATTGCACTGACATATTTTAAGAAATATCAGTGAAAGTTACTTTCTGTGAAAACAGCTCAAACATACATTTTAGTCTACTATAGACTAAATGAGCATTGTGCCCATGAGTCTTTTCTATGAAACCAGGCAAGTATCTTAATTATTTTGAATCTCATTATTTATGTCTTCATTTAGATTTGTGTCATATTTATGTCATTCCAAACTCTTAATACTTTTGTTCACACAAACTAAGATCTTTTTAATGAAATCTGAGAGCTTTCTTTCACTCCATTGACAGCTACGTATTTTTAAGCCCTAAAGGTAGTAAAGACGTCATTAAAGTAATCCATGTGACTCCAGTGGTTTAACCTCAAATTTATGAAGTGGCATGAGTATTTAAAAAAACCCCACATAATTTACCACTTTATTTACAAAATATTCATCTCCAGTGATATCATTATTTTTTAAATAAAGTGGTAGATTTTTTTTTTTTTTTTTGCGCTAACAAAACAGAATTGAGATTAAATCACCGGAGTCACATGGATTACTTTAATGATGTCTTCACTATTTTGGGGCTTGAAAGTGGCAGTTGCGTAGGCTTTCAATGGAGTGACAGAAAACTCTCAGATTTCATTAAAAAGATCTTTATTTTTGTTCCGAAGATGAACGAATGTCTTGAGGTTTGGAACGACATTGGGGAGAGCAATTGAAGTAATGTCAGAATTTAAATTGTTGGGCCAAATCTTGAATGAGAGGGATCTCCCAGCTTGCTGGATCCCTTTCAGAGTGAGAAAGGTCCGTTCTGTGTCCAGAGGTTAATGGGGTCAGTTGAACAAAATCACACAAGTTGCGATTCCCGTTTGGGCAAACAGAGCACCAGAGATCCGTTTCAGTGACTTAGTCTAGACTCTAGACTGTGTCAGTTTGCCTTTTTCTTTTAGCCCATCTGGATGTTTGATCTGGTGTAAGCCATTAACCTTGCAGTGCTTAAACCCCCCCAAACGCAACAGCAAGGTCAATATGGCACAGTTCTTGCACCCATATTATAAGTCAGGACTAACCCTGAGGCTTCACCACAACAGCTGATCCAACACCAAGAAACAGAGAAAATTTGCTATAACACAATCTGTATTGAGACTAACGCCTCTTTTATTATTCTTGTCTTTTCCAGAAACACAAGGGAATTATTAAGGTTGTAGGGGCAAATTAGTAGACGCAATTCACCATTAAAAATACCAGAGCTAAGCTGTGAGTGATCCATCTAGATCTGTAGTTTGATGCATAATATCTGAAGTCCATCAGTGTAAGAGCTTTGACCTCAAAGCATGACGTGTGACTCTGTGGTCATAATACAGAATGAAATGAAAGTAATGGAGGAATTATTGTACCCAGGGAAAGGGTTTATGACAGACTGGGTGACACATGTCAGGAGAAAGACATCTGGTGCCGAACTGAGGAGCATGGATGAATTCCTTTGACAAATTTGATGCTGTGCCTTTGTTTTTAAAGGTAAATGCTCTCCAAAAACGAGCCAATTGAATTCAGACAGCAAATATTTTGGATGGAAAAAATAAAAACACTTTAATTGGTTACTCAATAATTGCTAAATATGTATATATGATAAATATGTGCATGTTTGTACAGGGCCAAATGTCCTCAGACTAGTCTGGACATGTTAAAGAGGCTTATAAATCTGCCAAAACATGCCTTATTTAAATCTATTTTGTGTGCGTTTATGCAATTTAGAACTACTTGAATTTAAAATATAATTCACTTTAGCTTTAGTTTATTGAAGTTAACTAATAGTTTATTAAATTGTTTCTAATTGAAGTTGAGACAATTCACAAATTGACAGACAAAAAAGTAGTTATTTAATATGCTAGTATATGTGTTTCCTCTAAATTCAGAATATTTGGTCATTTGTTAATTTTTTCCCCTTAAGTTAAATAGTTTAAAATTTCTGTGAAATTATATTTTTAAACTGCTTCAAATGCAGACTTAATGACACGTCTTCTGTGCCTTTGAAGGAAAATACAGAATATCTCAGAAGCATTGTGCCCATTAATTATATTCATGCGAAATGTCATCCATGTCCCCGTGGAAATTCTATAGACAAACAGAGGAAAAGGGGTTTCAATAAATTTGAGTTATCTGTGAGTAGGTATGAGAAAGTTGCGGTTATGCCTGTTAGAGGTGTAGTGGGGTAGTGTTGCACCCCGTGTTGGGTTAGGGTGTCAGCCCTGAGCCTCTTATTGAATTACAACAAAGGCAGCTAAAGGTCAAGCCTCTGTGGCAACACTTTGACCACGCACTGGCCACACTGATGGAAATCCGAGGTCGTTTGAAAGGTGCATGGCCGGAATCCATCCTGGTGGCTTTTTTCAAGGGAGTATTCCATGGGGAAGTAGCCTGAATACATGTGCATTTGATACCACATTAGCTTATGAGCAGAGTGTGTTTTTACTTTGTCATAGGGTGACCATTTTTAATCACTTAACCATGCATTGTTATTGCTCTCAGAAGCATCATGCATATTCAACCTGAAAGGGACTTTTTTTAATAGTGGATTAAAAAGTGTTTGATTTGACCAATACAGTCGAGATCTGTATATCATTGGCTTTACAATGAACATCTTGTCTAAGATGTTGTGAAAAAATAAAAGCTATACTAATAGACTATCCTGCCTTATACTTAAATAAATAAATTACTTAATTGTATTTTGTTTTTCTTTGGTTTTATTTCTCCTAGAAACCCAAGAATACCAGGAAAATAATGCCACTGGTGGTCCCTTGGTGGAGAAAAAAAATGATTTGCAGTGCCCATGTCATAAGGTATGAGTGTAAGATTCTATACTATTGTGAAATTAGCCATTTTTGTGTCATTTTTTTTACACGTTTGTTAGAAACATTGGTGTTTACAGGTCTGTGTACATATATTGATTGCTAATCTAGTTGTAATTTATTTTTTATATATTCTGCCATTCAAATTTAAATAAAAATTTAAAGAAATGAATTTTATTCAACAAAGATGCATTAAATTGACCAAAAGTGCCAGTAAAGTATTTACAAATATTTCTATTTAAAATAAATGCTGTTTTTTAATCTTTCTATTCACACAAGGATCCTGAAAAAATGTATCATGGTTTCCACAAAGATGTTAAGCTGCACAACTGTTTTCCAATATTGATAATAATAAGAAATGTTTCTTGAGCACAGAATCAGAATTAAATGTAAAATATTTCATATTATTAATTAATCTAAATTATTTTTTTTTGATCAAATAAAATCAGACTTCTTTTAAAAACATTGAAAAATCCCCAAACTTTTGAACGGTAGTGCGTGTATATCAATTGGTCACTTCAGTGTTCATCAGAACTAAAGCAGGTATTAGCATTACTGTATTGCAGAGGCAGAGGCTCATGGGTTTGTCATGGTGAACTTCTGAGACCACATACTGTGGAGCTCCTCCAGCATTTTCCATGGGTTGATATGGAACACGACTTCAAGAAGGTTGAATGCTTGAGCCGTTTAGCAAATTCAGAAATTTCAAAAACACATCTAGGAAAAGGAAACTGAAGAACGTACATTTAAACCACCTGTCTTTACTGTTTGGTCTGTTCTAAAGTTCCTGGTGCATGCTATTGTAATTCTAGACTGATTTAGTATCTAATGAGAAGTTGCTGGGCGTAGCGCCTCTCAAATGATCAACCAGGGTGTCTGTTTAGGGTTGACATGAGCCTTGAGCTGTGCCCAGGCTAAATTATATACCCACACTTCTCCTCACTCGACTGAGCGAATGCTGATTCAAGCAAAAAATTCATGCACACCTCACCATCTTTTGCCCATCCTCTGTTCTCCACTCCTCTTTTAAACCTGACCAGAGGGAAAAATGCTTGCTCTCTCGCTGCACTCTTTCATTTCTCTCCTGCTTTCTGTTTCTTTTCACTTTCATTTACACATATACAAAAAGTGTGCGCTCTGTCTATATTTTTGAACATGCAAACCCATTTTACGTCCATAAGCTGACATATTTTAGACTGAAATGGAATCAAATATTGAAGACATTTTAGATGGCAAAAAGTTGCCATTAAATGTGAAAATATGTTTTTTAAAGAAGTCTCTTCTGCTCACCATTGCCACTTTTATTTGAAGGAAAATACAGTAAAACGGTAATTGTGAAATATTATTATAATTTAAAAGAAAGGTTTTCTATTGTAAAATAATATAACATCAGTGTCACATGATCCTTCAGAAATCATTCCAATTGGCTGATTTGGTTCTTAATCAATGTTGCTTATTTGGGGGGAACCCATGATACCAATCAAAAGTTCAGGGCAAGTATTTTTTTAAAGAAATTAATGCTTTTATTCAGAAAGAATGCATTAAATTGGTCAAATGTAAGAGCAGGGACAGTTATAATGTTACACAAGATTTTTATTTCAAATAAATAGTTGAAATAACTTTGTACTTTCTATGCATCAAAAAATCCTGAACAAAAATATTAAGCAGCAAAAAGTGTTTAGAATTATGTGATGCTGAAGACTGGAGTTAAATTCAGCTTTCTCAGCATTGGAATCAATTATATTTTAAAATATATTAAAATAGAATATGTGTATATATATATATATATATATATATATAATTATTATTATTATTTTCACTGTATCTGTCATAAAAAAATGCAGTCTTGGTGTGCGTCAGAGACTTCTTTCAAAAACTTTTTTTTTAAATAACCAGCAGTGTAAATAGCCTATTTGCAAAGGAAGAGCAAGTTGTTCATTTTTTGCAACAAAGTTCACAAAGATACATTTTTCTTTTTCTTTGGAAGCAAAAAATGCACCATCAGGAACACAGATTTCAAAATGTTGCGGTCAATTTTGATTCATGTTGACTCTAAAGCACTTAGATTAGAGAGGCTCATAAGGCCCACACTGTATATCACCCATGTAATCTGCCTCGCCTCTCAGCACTGGCAAAAAGAAGACTGTGTGTTTTTGTCATGTTTTTTTTGTTGTTGTTGTTGTTGTTGCCTGGAAAGGTTATGGTTAGATCTAAACCTATTTATCTGCCGTCTCTCCCTGTCTACCCCCGCCTTCACGCCTCGCTCCAGGCCCAGCAGTTCTCGCTGCTCTTCTGGGGAAAGAATGATATACTGGCTAAATGAGCTTCTTTATCAATCCGCAGGAGCAGAGGGGAGGACGTCTGCCTCCTCAGCTTATGCCATCAATATCCTCTTATATAAATGTCAGCTGTACCATTTTACTCATCGCCATTTCCCACACTGCTGATTACATTATCCTGTAATGGAGGGGCTAGCTTCATCCTGTATGACTCTCTCTCTTTCTTTTTCTCACACGTGCAGACTCTCTCTCTCTCTCTCGCCATCTCCATCCCTCTCTCTACCTCCCTAACTCTCCCAACGGTAGTGTGTCAATAGCCTGCCTCCATGAAACAAGTCAATTTTCTGCTGGCTTGGCAGCAGAATAAATCTCAGAGCTATCCAGAGCGCTAGAGATATTTATATTGAGAGCTTGTGTGTGTGTGTGTGTGTGTGTGTGATGGGAGTTTGTGTCCTTGGCTGAATGGGAGTGATTTCTTGCCTGGGCTCCACTGCAAAGAAAGAGAGAGAGAGAGAGAGAGAGAGAGGAAGGGACAGATCAGAGGGACTGAAATAGAGATATGCCCAGCGGCTGGGGGAGGGTGGGAGAGACATGCAGTCGTTTCTCGTCAGGCCCTTAAAGCACGACTGGCAGTGATGACCAACCGCATTTGTTTTACTTGCTGCAGTTGAGGTGGCAGGAAGAGACTTATGTGCAGATGGATGCTGCTTTAAAGCTCAAGGGGCTCTCTCGCTCTTTCAGGGGAGTGGATATTGTGTTGGCCAGTGATTCATTACAAGCAGTTGAGCTGTGAAAAGGAAGAAGGCCGACTGCGAGCCAGGGTGGCCTCCTCTCGTCGCCTCGGAAAGACTCCCGCTAAAAGTCACTCGACTGACATTTAACCACATCGGCTCAACGTCACATTTCAGATGAATTTCATTCATCAAGTTCCCATCTGCGGGTGCGTGTCTAAGAGCTAAATGACTGTCCCGTATTAATGCTCTCTGCTCCCCCATCTGCCTCTCTGCATTGCAGCTTTTCTGGTTCATCTGTCTCTGTGTCACCTTTATCAGATATGAAGTTCTTTAGAAACTGTTTTTGTGCAGGAAGCCATTGATTTTTATTTGCATTTAGTTATGCTGAAGGAGGTTTCTAACTCTGGGTTTATTCTGTGTTTTGTATGTTAGTCTCTGTAGTGTTCACTAGAGGGCAGTACAGTTGGCAGTGGTGTGACCAGGGGTTCTTATGATTGAGTGATTTAGTATGTTAGTATGATATAACACACATAAAATTTATCATAAAAATTACTATATTTTACAACTTAAACCGTATTTCATTAAGTGATACAGGCTAATGCTAATATAAGCTACCAAAATCAGCATTTTTACCATAAAATGTACCTTTAACCACCAGAATAATGGTTGGCACAAAAGAAACACACATGATGCATCAGAGTTTAGTAATCATAAGCGGCCTGTTCATAAAAAACAGTCTGTACGGGTGAAGAGCATCATACAAACAGAAAAGGGCATCGGGGTAACACGCGGAAATAAAACATTGCTATAAACATTAACTAAATAACATAAAGTAACACAAAACACACTTATGTACATTACATTTTTTAACAAATAATTTTGTTTCTCACACGGGAACCACACGGGATGTGTAACGAAATTCTGGGAATGTCCTTTAGCTTTTTTTTACCTTAAAGCTACACTGTGTAACTCTTTTAGTTTATTTTTAGCTAGAAACACTTAGTTCTTTTAAAAATATATGTGCTCATTAATGTATATTTACTTCGTTCAAGTAATTAAGTATTCTCGTGAGTGTATAATATGCCATTGAAAATACATACGGGTAAGGGGTTCTAATGTCGGTCGCCATGTTGCCCCTCCATCTTGAAAGTACATTAGCCAAAGAGGGGCATACCCGTTAATTCAAGCTTTGCCTTTCGCCTTTACGTTTGAGTTAACAATCATTGACGAGGTCGAACTGGAAGCCATGTTAATCTTGGACTACATTGGCCATGCACCGTAGAAGTTAAAACGAAATCGGAATTGAGAGGAACAGAAACTATTCACTGGATGGTCATATACCTTTTCACCACTAGTTAGTGGGGGGTAAAAATCACACAGTGTAGCTTTAAATGATGTGGTAATCCATAGTTATTACTTGCAAATACATAAAAGAGATAGCATTTTACAGTAAAATTTCATATGATGTGATGTTAACCCATTCAACAAAGTAAAATTATTACTGTAGCATTTTTTTATAGTATTTTTCTGTAAAAATTACAAACATTATATTTGGGTATATAATATCCATATCATGTCTGATAATTTTTAGTTAGTCAGCATCACATGCTTGAACAGGCACATGTATGCTAAATACAACAAAAACACCAATTTACACAACAAAACAAAGTATGGTAATTACATTTTTTTTTATCTGTTTGTTTACATCAGTGGTGCCCAACTTATCAAAATTTTACCCGAGCCTAACGCTACAAAGAGCCATTTAGGTCAGTGCGTTTGATTATTCCGTAGCTTTCGTAATGGTGTTTGTTGGCACTACTGTATATCGCAAATGTTCGCAAAAATTTTACTGGAAAAAGTTTCTTTTCAAAACACATCCACAATGCTGAAAAATGTACGCAAGATAATAGCGTTGCTACTTTCAGTTTGCCGCTCAGCACTGGTCTGCTCACTTTGATATCTTTTGAATGCATATGTAATTTTGAATGAATCTTTTTGACAATGAGAAATCGTTGAAATGTTTATTATGCATTGTGGTGATAAGCTTTGACCTTTTCTTTTTCAATTATGCTGGGATCAAAGGTTGCAACCTTGCGTAGTTATTTTTTGCCTCTGGTTTTCTTTTATTTTTCAAATTGATTCAAAAAGAAAAGGTGGTCCAAGCAACTAACATGAAATCAATGAGAGACTGATGTGGTATTAACGCAGGCCATTTTTGCCTCTGCTCTCGTGGTGTCGAGCAGCTAAACAGCTTAAAGCCAGCGGGAGCTCGACAGGCCAGAAATGTGACATTTTGAAATGTGCTCCAAGTACCTGCAGACATCCAGTGTTTTATTTAAAATCAATGTGTAGCCTGGAACAGCCTGCTTAAGAGTTTTGACTGTTATGTGGCAATTTGTTTTTGTTATGTTTCCATCTCTCTCGTTTGGTACCTCTTGCGTTTTCTGTCACGTTGTTGGAAGTTTTAAAATATTGCATTGTTGTTGCGTAGACATTTGTCCTAAAAATGTCAAGTTGTCGTGCAGAAACATTTACTATGAACTTCCTATTCATCAAAGAATCTTGAAAAACAAGATTGGTTTCCACAAAAATATTAAGCAGCAAAACTGTTATAATAGTTAAGAAATGGCCACCAAATCATCATATTACAATGATTTCTGAAGGATCATGTGACACTGAAGATCATGTGAAATTCAGAGTGCATTACATTTAAAAATGTACTAAAAGAGAAAACATCATAAATTGTAATATTATTTCAGAATATTAAAATTTTTACCGTGGTTTTTAAATCATCTAAATCCAGCAGTGTTGAGCATTAGAGACTTTTCAAAAATGTAAAAAAACTGAACCTAAACATGATATTTTAAAAGCATGAGGGTATCAGTGATTAGTGTTCACATTCATTTTTATTATTAGTAATTATTATTGGAGTAAGAAAAAAGAAGGGGGAGAGAAAATATGTTTAATCATAATGTTATGATACTTTATGGGTACATATTTCAAATTCTTTAAAGGGACTTGAAGTTATATGTCTTTTATATGTATTAGTATTTAAATGTATTAGTATTTTTTTCTAAAATAAATCGATTTAACTGAATACTGCATGAAAAAAATGGCATCGATGGTCATGGGTTTGATTCCCAAGCACACACAGGCAAATATTTGTGTGCCTTGAAGGCACTTTGGATAAAGTTGTTTTCGATAAACTATCTGCTGATATCTTTTTTTGAATATTATATATATTTATATATTTTATATATTTGTATAATATATTATAAATAATATATAATATATTTTATATATTTTATAATATTCTATATATATTTTTTGAACAGAATATTAAATAAATAAATAAAACTCACTTGGTTTTTAATCAAAATGGTTGATTTAATGCCCATTCATTCAGTGTAAATCAAATGAGTGTGTGACAGACGATGAAAACAGTTCACTGGCTTTAAGTTTTGTTAACCAAGGAGAATACTTCCCTGGCCCCGTGGGCATGTTAAAATTCATGACTTCTGATTTTTATTCATAAGGCCCAACCTTGATGAAGCTGTCAGGGCTGGAAGACACACGAGGGGTCAGGCGTACTCTTTCAAACACGCGTGACCTCACGCTGATGAGCCTAATTCACACATCCTCAAGGCCTTTCCCCTGAGCCCACCAATCACAATGGCCTCCCACTTGAACTACGACCCTCCACGGGGGTCTCCCATTGGCTGCGTAGTGAAGAGAAAGCGGGAGACATCCCTGCTGCTCATCTCCATCATAATGGCAGCATATGTTTGTGGGCATTTGAGCGCATGGTTCTGGCAGAGTCCATATTAGACTGACGACAGAGACCAGGTGTCTGAACCCCACACACTCGAAGACGAAAGGGAAAGTCAACACTGTTAGTAACACTTCTTTGATTTACGCACCCTCCAAGGCGATCCACTGGAGCTAGTCTATCCATTTAGCACACAGAGAGAGTTCTATGTATGCTTGTTTAGTGGGCAGGCTGTTGTAATCTTTGATGGGATCATATGCACTTTGGCATTGTGTTCTGGGGAGTTGTAGATGTTGATTGATTATGGACTCTGAGATAGTTATATCACGAGTGTGCCTGGGTTACAGGATTTCACTCGGTGCCCCGTGCAAACAGCTTACTGCTGATTAAACATTGATTTTCCTCGGCACCCTCTCACCCTGATAAATAGAGCATTAAAAGATCTCCACAAATAATAACGTTGTGGAATAATAAAATTTGTTACATCTGGGGAACCGCAATGCATTGGGTAATATCTTGGATTATTGCATTTTGATCATCTTGCATACGGTTATTATCACCTACAGTCTCGCAGACTTATCCTTACCATATTTTAATTAGAATAACAACCTTAAAAACACTTTTTTCAATATTTATGTATTTACTATTTGCAGGTTTTCTAATGAAAGTGAGGTGAAGGAGGGCGAGGAGGAAGAGAGGGTGAAGGCGAGTTTAGCTTGCATAGCAGGCTCTTCCTCTATCATGGTAAGTGAGCTCCTCCTAATTACTATTCAATAAACTCCCGTTAAATTAACAGCTCAATAGGCAACAACATCTGCTGTATGTGGCAGGCCACTGAGTCGTACATCTTCCTCAAGCCCTTCTCTTTTCCTTCTTCATCTCATGTTTTCTCAACGACAGACAGCTTTCTGTGTCACTCTCATCTCCTATTTGATTTCTCTCACTCTCTTCCACTATATTTGTGACTTTGTGTATGTGTTTAGGTGTATGTATTGAAACATATGGTACTTAAAGGTACAATATGTAAGAATTTTGTAATAAAATATCCCAAAAAAATCACTTGCACAATATGATATATTTCCTGCAGTTGTGTACTTACAATATCCCAAAAGTCTCCAAAGATTTTTTTTTTTATTTCAGAGAAATTCCAATTTTAAATAAGTGGCCATCCCAGAAAAAAATGTTGCCTGTCAATGACGCAATATCCACGCTATCCTTGGTTTCCTTTCATACGTAATCATGGCGACAGACATGGACAGCTGCGTAGTGCATAACGTTTAGAGCCACGCAGTTCTTGTTTCTTTCTAACATAGACCATGGCAAGCAGACTTTGGGACAAACAATGAGAACTAAAATGAGGATCAATATCAGCATGGCGTTTTTGAGATGCCGAGAGCTCCATGTCCGCGACTAACTTGGACTTGACAGCTTTATTAGAAAGATGAGCAAATGTAGATAAAACAAATCAATGTTATACAACGTTAGCTCAACATGATGAAATGTTAGAATATGGTCAGTATGTTATTCTAATGTTGATATAACATTAGCTTACTGCTAGTTTCGTATAGTAAACGAACTAACACTTAGTATAACATTATAACTTTCGACACACATTAAAATACTGTTTAGTATGATAGTGTAACGTTAGAACAAGTGAAACAGCGCTGCGTTACTTCAAGTTTAATTCGTCTAATTAACTGATCTGTGTGAGTAATCCAGCACTTGCGGGTTTAAATGTCCTTTAAATTCCTTTATACCCACAGGACTCGCGTGTGATATCTGTCTCTTTAGCAGTCGCGACCTGGTTCATTCCAATGTAATGTTAAAAAAAAAACACATTCAACTCATCACTGCGTCATCAACCTACGCCTTTGTTATTGTTTGAAATTGCGCCCTCTTGTGGTGAAATACAAAACTTACATATTGTAACTTTAATCATTACCATTTTAAGAGCACTGGCATTGGTGTTGTCTGACATTTTTTGCTTTTCAGTAAGGTATTTTTTTAAAGAAATTAATACTTTTAATGGCAAGGATGCATTATTTTTGATCAAAAGTAACGGTAAACACATTTTATATTATTAAAATTTTCAAATAAATAAACTTAAAATATATACTATCTATTCATCAGAGAATCTTGTGTATCCTGGTTTCCACAAATATTATGCCGCACAAATACAAAGTTCTGTAGATACACTAGATACACTAGATGGTGCAGGATTATATGGCCTTAACTCAACCTCCTTGCAATAACATAATTCTTTATAGAGCACAGCTGATTGGATCCTTCAATTTTTATGAAATAAGTGTAAAATAAAGATAGAAGATTCTGAGTATTTAAGTGTGATTTAAAATCGCAAGTTCAACTTCAAGAAACCACTGTGATACAAGTAACTTACAAGGTAAATTCTATCACTTTGTGTATTCCCTGGGAGTCAAACCCAAGACTATGACATTGCAAGAGTTTTTAAGTAATATATAGTAAGCCTCTTTAAATAGGTCTAAAACAAAATGTTATTCTGGAATTATTCATGCAAGTCTTTAAATGTCATCTACTCACACATTTGTGAAAATTTACTGATCGTCTCCTCATCTATACTGTAAAAAATATTTTCAAGATTTGTTATCACAACATATTTTCTTTTGTCAAATCAACTTTATAATAATTTATTTAGTTGAGATAACTTATTATTTTGAGTTTCTGATGGTTAAATTAATCTACTTCATTGTATTAACTCACTTTTTTCAGTTCGATCAACTTAAAATTTTAAGGCAACCCAGGTTACTTACATTTTTAAGTTAAACCAACAATATTTTTACAGTGTAGTAATCACAACATTTTTTCTTTTGTCAAATCAACTTAAATAATTTATTTAGTTCAGATAACATATAATTTTGAGTTTCTGATGGTTAAATTAATCTCCTTCATTGTATTAACTCACTTTTTCCAGTTCAATGAACTTAAAATTTTAAGGCAACCAGGTTACTTACTTTTTTAAGTTAAACCATCAATATTTTTTTACAGTGTAATCTATATTTGTGTCAATGGGATTAATTGTGATGCTTTTAGCATCACGACGAATTATTTATATTAATATGTGAGTAGTTATTTATAAATAATAAATATTTACCTGAAAACTACAGTATTTTTACATTTGGCAACAACTTAATATTCAGCAATATTATTGACTTGACTGCACTAACACTATTGGATGAGAACAGCTGGACGGATGATGACATCACTATTTTCTGCAGAGCTGCTTTACAGCTGAATTGGACTAATTTAATAATTGATGAACCTCACACAGTTGTTGAACCGAACTGAATCAACACCGAACTGACTTCAGCTGAATAATGACACTTTTTCTTTTTTAGAGCTGCTTTACTGCAGATTCGAGATTGCATCATTAATCATTATTTTCCTTTTTATCACTGTAAAGCTGTTTTGAAACAATCTGTATTTTATAAAGCGCTATAAAAACAAAGAAGACTTGATTTGTGCATACTGTAATTGTGTAAGGACCAGAAAGAGTGCCTTTTTTGTACTTTAAAGAAGAACTGGATCACTTTTCAGTCTGTCATCTGAGAGCAAAGGCTGTCCGGCTGTCTGTCAGTGAAAGATTAGTTGCTCGGTTCACACGCTGTCGCAAAGGGCTGGGCAGCTGCCGGACCCATCCAGGAGCATCACCTACCACTAATGAACATATCAGTCCAGTCCAAGCCGCTCCTCACACAGCCTTTCCAGGGGTGAGGAAAGGCTAACCAAGTTAGCTGCTCTCAGGCGGCTTGGATGGAGAAGACAGATTGAGGATGATGCAAATGGGTTGGTTTATTTTGTGCGGTTTTGTGCACATGCACGTGTGGGTGTGAAAATGATCAGTGTGCTTTGAAATGGCAAACCGCACAGCAAGGCCAGGCCCCAGCGCTCATTTCTCATCTTTCTCTCACCTGTTCCACACTGCAGAGCTCACAGCATTGATCCAGACACACCCGGCTCCTCGCCATCCATCATAAGACCAACACTCCCCTCACGCTGCTCAAGGTCCACGTGCCCTCCTTTCCGCTTTTAGCCACTCAGGTAAAGATATTCATCAGGCCTCTTATCCTCCTATGCCTTCTTCTCCCTACAGTAGTGGAGAATGCAACTCACAGCCATATTAATGCAACGCAGAAGCCACTGGGAAGATAACAAGACCCTGTAATACCTGCGAGAGAGGGGAAAATAGAGGGAGAAAGTGTGTGTGTGTGTTTGAGATCTGCAGACACGCACTGACATAAAGAGGTCATCTCATAAATCTTTGGTAGATAGGGTGATCCTGTTTGAGTGAGCTGTGAATGAGGCCTTAAAGCTGAATCACCAGGGTCAACGGATCAGGAGAAAGAAAAATAGAGAGAGCGGGATCCGTAGACATCGCCGTGTTCTTTATCTCTACTTCGGCTATAGTTATATCGCTCCTGCAGGTCATCCCTCGTGGTTAAATCAGGAAAGAAACTTGTTTTAATTAATCCTGTGGAAAGGCCAGGGCTAATTATAACAAGTGAGGGATGGCTTTCTCTTTTTCCTCGCTCTCTGTGCTGCACATCAGTCTCTCTGCACTCTCCTCTTCACCTGTGATTGATAGAGGACTCACTCCCAGAGCCTCTAGATTTCCCCTGCCTCCAGAATCATGTTGTTGTTTTTGGAGCTGGTGTATTTTTGTGCTGTTTTGTGCATACTTGCAAACATAGAGTCAACTAAAGGCTAGGATACACTATGTAACCTTTGTCCAGATGCTAGTTGCCAAATGTCAGAAGAACCTGTCTGCTAATTTCAGGCAGCTGCACTTGACAAATGTTTTTTGTACGATGAGCACAGACTAGGATCTATCAGGAAATTATATGTAGATTTGGTGCTCAATAAACATTTCTTTCTGATACTTTCTGATAGCCCTCAAACCATATTCAATTTATAGCCCTTAATCCTGTAATTGTGGACAAATGTGGGCAGAGGACTTTTTATTTATTATAAATGTTATATCACTGTCTTCGATAAAGTTTTTTCTATCCATTTATGGTGTTTTTTTTTGTTTATTTTGGGGGTATTTTTGAATTTATTTACTTCAAAAAGTACCATATTTTCTATGTAAATTATGCTTATTTTTATGTTTTATTTTTTAATTTTTTTTTTTACTACATTAAAATATCATTTCAATAAGTTCTTAGAGCTAAAACCTAAAGATGAAGTGACTTTGCTGTCACCTGGTGTCTTATTTTGGCTTATTTTAGAATGCTCTAAATTACAGTTTTATCCCATTCATTTCTATGGGTGCCCATTTTTGACCCAAATACAAGATTAAGGAGGGGTTTTTTTCACCGACTTAACATTGTAGAATTGAGTCAAAAAAAATTGTGTGTGTTCAGGAGGCAAACTTAGCCAAGTCGTGTAACGTTCAGATCAAGGGAAGTATTTTTTAAAAATAAATCAAAACTATTTTGCCCACATTTGTCCAGAATACGGTTTTAGGGTTAAAGTGGAAAACGTTTGTGCTGCCTAATATAGTGGGAACAGTTGAACGTTCAGAGGGACATCATTTACTTGTTGTAACTTTATAAATGTCCTTCCAGTCACTTTTGATCAATTTAATGTGTCAAAACCATAGAGACCCAAACCTTCGAACTGTAGAGTGCACATATACCCATCATGTCTTTTAATATAGTCTGAGTATTTTCCTGTTTTCCTTGCATAGCTTATGCGTTGTTTATATGTTAACAACAAAATATGGGAAGTGCTTTCTCCTTCCTACATTCCTTTCCTACCCATTTGATTTTCCTTTCCAAAAATATTGCATTTTTTATTCGTGTTTAACGTTGTTTGCCCCAACTGTCCACGGCCCTAATACATTTGAAAACCATTACTCTACTCAAACACTCAAAAATCTTTTCTTCTCTACTTTTGAGTACAAGTATTGAATAAAAGCTGTATAGTTATTTTACTACAGGGTTGTCAGTTGGGTGCCACAGATTAAACCATAATGAGTTAAGCAGCCCAAAGGATAAGAGCTTCTGTTGTGCTCAACAACATTTTTTTGTGTATGTGTTCATTTACTTTTGGCAATGCTGTTGGTAACGCAGGTGAAGCATGACATGTTCATTTGGATGAAAAAAAAAGAATAATTCACAGCTGGGGAAGAATATTTCTGTCCTGTTGTCAGCAGGCATTCGTTAATAGGGCCACATTTACTCTCTTTGCTTATGGAAGTGTTAACTGCACACCCAAATTAGCTCTGATGAGCAGACGCAGCCTAACGTGACCGATAGATCTCAGTCGATTCTGTAATAAAGAGTATACAATTATTTAATATGATTACAAACTAAGATAAAATTATGAGTGAATTATCACATTGAATTGTCTTCATTTGATAATGGGACTTGAAAATATTTATTATATATTTTGTATTAAAAATATTTAAAAAGTTCTTTCTCTGAATTATTATATTTAAGTGTAATATTTGTGCTCTTTGCTCGAGTATGAATACTTGTGCGTGTGATTTACCACAAGTCCCATGCTATGAAATACCAGATTACTCTTACACGTTGCTGTTACGACGATACACATTGTGTTTTTGATGCTCTTACTGTACATCTGAATTATTTACATACAGTGAGTCAGTGTGTGTAGTGAATGTCTTTAATAAGGCCATCAGGGGCAAAGGGATAGGTCATCGCTCTCTCCTGTCTGCCGCAGGAGGCCCTGAATGCTGTTCAGTGGCAGAGGCTGGGCTTGTGCCATGGCAGCTTTCCTCAGGTGCTGACCTGACACACTTTGTCCTCCCGATTTCTTTTTTCCGACAGGGATCTATTTCTCATGTCTGCCACAGAACTTCTCCAGGCTGTGGCATTAGAAAGGGGTCTGTCAGAAAGTGAGAGGCGATAAGTGTGCTGTGTCTGACTATGAGCTACTTGTTATCTATGTCCCCTCTCCTCTCTCTTTTCTAGGACTATCAGCTAGATGCTTGATGGGTGGCTGTGCTTGCGTTTTAATTCCAAACAAGTGCCAACTATATTGGCAGGGTATTTAGGATGGAACGGGACATCAAGATGAAAAACAGGTGTGATTTTTAAAATATATTTAAGTCTTATTTACTACTGTTATCACAAAACATGGAATTCCAAAAACATCTGGTATGTTTTGTTATCTTATTAATTATTTTTAATGGGCAATGGCTTAAAGTAGCCTACTTGAAACATATTTTATAATTTCTCATATCATTTTTGTATACACTTGATTTGTTTTCGGCGAATTGGTAACAAATTTGTATGAATTTTTCATTTGTACACCACACTGACGGTGGGGTTTGGCTGGACCTTTATGCTTTGAGCGTTTTGAACTTGAAAAATGCCACAAGTCAGTACTTTGAACATGATTCATGAACTGAATCCACTAATTCATTAAAAAATGTTTACCCAAAATACAAATGAATTAATTCACATAAATAAAGCGCCCTTTCACACTGGTGTTTTGACTTAATTCAGGGCCACCCGAATCACAAATATGAAAAAAAAAAAAAAACGCATATAAAAATTTCGGAACCTCAGTTTGCATGGGCCTTTAGTCCTTTAGTCCTATAGAGTTGGTATAATGACCTCCTGGAAAGTGTCTCACGTGAGTGTTCACAAACACCAGGCATCCGAATACAAGATAACATGACAGCGTTTTGTCTGTGTGCTGTGATACAATTTGCATAAGTTAAATTCTCAACTTTGGGAAAACAGCTATTGTCTTCCCTACTTTCAAGACTGCATGTATTCAAGTAGGCAACCCAAAGATCTTAATTGGCCATTATTCATTCAAAGAGTTATTTTTGCCTAAAGTCAGTAATCATATTGTTTGTTCTTGAAGTAAAAAGTTTCCCCACTTCCCTGTTCTTAATGATGGGTCCTTTTAAACATGGCTCTCTTCATTTTCTCTTAACCGTCAAAGCCCGGTCCTGCAATTAGACTGAAATGTCGCCAGACTCAGTATGTTCATGCCTCACTCCCACTTTCGATATCCTCCAACCACTGCCCCCTCACATTTACTCCGCTTTTAGTGGAAGCATGCATCCTCCTTCCAAATGGACCTCACGCAGGCCTTGACTCTGCACTTGTTTTTCTGCAAGCCGTCAGCTCTGGTGTCACCCAGATCCTGTGCCAGCTTCACATCTATTACTCACCTAATTGATGTAGAAGCCTGTGTGCTGTGCTGCCACCCTGCAGATTAACCAGCCAGAATTATTTTCACTGCAGCCACTGCGACCCATAGAGCATCTCAGTCTAGTGTTACATTACTCTGCACTGCCCCATAGGGCATGTGGGAAAAAAAACAAGGGGCATCCATGGTGTTTGGAGCATGATATGGACTTCAGCCAAAAAATTGTGCAGTATAAAGGCTAGGGCTGTCCTGAGGAGCTTGCAAACACATTAATTTGTGTTCAGATGCAGGTGAATGTCTTTAGATAATAAGCGTGGGTTCATTTGGTTATGATTTATTGATTTCTGTTCTGAGATGTTTCATCTTTCCAACAATGCCCTGCTCTCAGTATGCACCATTGAGAAGTGAAAAATATCTCAGAATTGTTTCAGACATGGAAATAGGAGTGACTATCACTTCAGAGAAATATCTTAATCACATTAGACTGACCTTGGAATTTATTTTTATTTTTTTAGGGAAGGTGATTTACATTAGGATGACAGGGCATTTGGTGCCAGTGCTGTGTTTGCCAAATGTTAATCCACATTTGTTGGGCAGCAATCCAAGCTACTGTTGATAATAATAGATACAGGGCCTGGTTAGCGTGATTCATGCTCATGTGTCATCTTTTCACACATTTTGAAACCGTATATTATTGATCTCATGAATGGAGATGGTTTTTAAACGCATGTGGTTTTTAAACGTTTTAAAGGATTATTAGGAACACCATTCTAATGCTGTGTTTGACCCTCCTCTCACCTTCAGAACTGCCTTAATTCTATGTGGCATTGATTCAATAAGGTGATGAAAGCTTTCTATAGAAATGTTGGCCCATATTGATAGGATAGCATCTTGCAGTTGATGGAGATTTGTGGGATGCACATCCAGAGCACGAAGCTCCCATTCCACCACATCCTTAAGATGCTTTATTAGGTTGAGATCTGGTGACTGTGGGGGCCATTTTAGTACAGTGAACTCATTGTCATGTTCAGGAAACCAATTTGAAATGATTCGAGCTTTGTGACATGGTGTATTATCCTGCTGGAAGTATAGCCATCAGCGGATACATGGTGGCCATAAAGGGATGGAAATGGTCAGAAACAATGTTCAGGTAGGCCGTGGCATTTAAACTATGCCCAATTGGCACTAAGAGGCCTAAAGTGTGCCAAGAAAACATCCCCCACAACATTACACCACCACCACCACCAGCCTGCACAGTGGTAACAAGGCATGATGGATCCATGTTCTCCTTCTGTTTACGCCAAATTCTGACTCTACCATCTGAATGTCTCAACAGAAATCGAGACTCGTCAGACCAGGCAACATTTTTCCAGTCTTCAACTGTCCAATTTTGGTGAGCTCTTGCAAATTTTAGCCTCTTTTTCCTATTTGTAGTGGAGATGAGTGGTCTTCTGCTGTTGTAGCCCATCCGCCTCAGGGTTGTGTGTGTTGTGGCTTCACAAATGCTTTGCTGCATACCTCGGTTGTAATGAGTGGTTATTTCAGTCAAAGTTGCTCTTCTATCAGCTTGAATCGGTCGGCCCATTCTCCTCTGACCTCTAGCATCAACAAGGCATTTTCGCCCACAGGAGTGCCACATACTAGAAATGGTTGTGCGTGAAAATCCCAGTAACTGAGCAGATTCAAAATTGCTTAAATCACCTTTCTTTCCCATTCTGACATTCAGTTTGGAGTTCAGGAGATTGTCTTGACCAGGACCACACCCCTAAATGCATTGAGAAATTGAACAGGTGTTCCTAATAATCCTTTAGGTGAGTGTATGTGACCAAGTCAAAAACTGAAACAAATACTGTGAAATAAAATAAAAATAATGAAATGGTTGACCAGAAATATAGATTGTAATGTTTTGTGACCTAAAATGTGTTTTACTGGCCCCATAAAGTTTTATTGGTATAGGAATAGATTATTTTCCTCAGCATGGATCATGTGCTAACCACATGAACCACGAAAGTTGTGATTCATGCCTGAAACTTATTGTGAAAAGACAATAACTCATTTGTGTCTGCTATTTTCAGTAGCTGCCTCAGTACACCTGAACATGTGAACATGCAGTAAACAATTAATCTCTCTGCTATATCAGTTCACTTATATGTCATGTTTATATTATAGTTTTTGGACTGGTCGGTCTATTATGACGTTTTAGAAAAAATGATTGAATTGAATCAGTGGCTAATCATATGAATATAATATCAAATGGAAAATGGAAAATTTTACATTGTTTATTGATGTTTGATACTATCTTAAAGGTTGCAATCGATAGATTAAGAATAAATAAAGGATCAAAACTAATTTTCGCTCAGTTTTAATTTAAACTTTCGACATTTAATTAAACGTTAATAAAATACTTGTCAAATGATTGGCTACATTTTTCTCGTGAAAAGTGAAAAATGTCCTCTCAGTTTAGACAGTATATCAACATTATATTTCCATTTCACCAGATGTGTAGGCAGATCATTTACAATCCCCAGAAAGGTCATGTGAATAAAAATTAGTGAAAAGATCCGATATTGCCTGTGAAATCGGAGCTTTCAGTTTGGAAGTGGAGAATAAATTGTGAAATAAAACTGTCCAGACAGACATTTGCTGGAGTAAATAATTTTTTTTTTTAAACACCTCTGAGTCATTAGAGGCATGCAGAATAGCCTATACTCACGTACCTCGTGTAGACAATGAAAATGACTTATATTTGGTTTGGTCAGTCTTTCAGGCATGGACAATCCCCAATCAAGTTGTGTTAGCTGTGCACGAATCTTTTCTACAACAAAGTAGGCTACTAAATTGTAAAACACAATTGTAGGCTAAATTGTGCGCCATATTAAATTAACAGCTACGCTTCTTATGCTCAATATTTGTTCAGGACGATAATTGTGGAATACTCAATAAATATTACTTTGTTGTAAGTATTCGATAATTGTGGAATATTTAATAGTTATTACTTTGTTGTAATCATGCAATCTAAAATGTATATTATTATTATTAACGGTCTAATAAAAATAATACAAATGTATATTATTATTATTATTATTATTATTATTATTATTAACGGTTATTAATATATCGTGAAATGTTGTACGCCCATGATATGAATTCGTTATCTTCCATGGCATTTCATTGCGTCATATCACGCAGGCATCCTTCTCACTGTAGACAACACTAAATGATCATGTCACACAAGCTTAACCACCTGCCTCTGTATCCTATATTGGGGTGTTTTTTTCCCCTTTTCATTTTCTGTGGACTATTAATTTGTTTGATGAATATAGGCTACGCAAAATTGCTGTTTTCGTTGTTGTTTTTCTAGTTTTCTAGTATTTATTTGAACTGTTGTAACGTGGACTGTTATGGTAAATGTACTCAATGAATTCGTGCAATAATTTACGATTAATAGACTATAATGCAAATTATATAATTAAATATGAATTATTGTTGATAAATATTGACACATTAGCCTTGGATAGGTACATTCATTTTAAGGACATTTAAACAAATGCGTGACTTTAACAAAGCGGCAAGAAATGAAAACGTTCTGTATGGAGCTGTAGTCTAGGCTACTAACCTACAAAACGCACTGTTTTCTCATGCTATCAGCCTTCATCCGACATACGCGGCTATCCGACGTCCCTCGTGGTGAGCTTCAGCCTAATTCTGCGAATTTAACCGAGGCCTCGTTACGCTAAAGTGGCTAAACGACGGAACAATGCAAAAACAATAATTAGACGCTTTAATCAATACACTAATTATATGAAATGCATACGAGCAAAAAATCAAATAAAAAAAAAAAATCATTGGGTTATGCCTGAATTGTATTTTCTATTATTATGTTAAAATTACCTATTTTACATGGATTTAGTATCATTTCTTTGCATCTGTAAGTTTACCCCCGTTCTGCGTAAATCGACGAAAAATCCCATAATGCCAAAAATACCGGGTATTGAACAGCAGGCGATTTTTAGAGATGAAATATCTTACTGCTGATGTGAGCTGGCCCTTTGAGCTTGAATTATGGCAAAGAAGATTTGGTGCAGCTGAAGGGGACGATCTCTCTCTCTCTCTCTCTCTCTCTCTCTCTCTCTCTCTCTCTCTCTCTCTCTCTCTCTCTCTCTCACACACACACACACACACACACACACACACACACACACACACACACACACACTTATTTTGTTTATCCACAAGTAGCCTATCATCAGCCGTGATATACTACCTGACTATTAAATACATTTAGTAAACAAACCATCGAGAATATAGCCTACATTTTTAAAGCACTTTTTTGTTGTTGTTTAGAAATCTATTATAATTGCAAGCATCGGCAGCTTGTAGCCTACTAAATGTGTTTTTCTGATATGTAATTGTACTTTCTATATTTTACCCCAAATTAAAATGTTCTATATTACACTAAAGTTGTACTAAAGTGTAAATAAGAACGAAGAGAATATCGACAAATCATTAATTTGTAGTAAAGAGTGGGAGTTAAGTGTAATCCGGCTGAGCTCCTCCTCCCGGCCATGCCCTCTAATTAACGGGGCTCCTTTCCTGCTAAAGTCTGCATCAGACTGCAACATAGTCAAAGAGCAAGAGGGAGAGAGAAAGAAAGAAAGAAGAGAGAGGGAGGGAGAGAGAGAGAGAGAGAGAGAGAGAGAGAGAGAGAGAGAGAGAGAGAGAGAGAAAAGTGCCACTGGATGTAATTGATTGTCTTGCTATCAAGAATAACTTGTTAGTAATAGTCAATTCTGGCTGCTTTTGAGGCTGACTGTTTCCACTGAAGCATCAGAGGTTGTCAGGCTGCTTCTCACTGAAGCTCAACCGTTATCCAGGAGCTGAGGACAGCAGACGTGGCGTTTTTAAAAGAAAGACGTAAAGTTCTCCAACCCTGCGGCAAAAGCAACAACATGCTGCTGATCGGCTACATCTAATTCTACGGATTTGGGGATATCTTCTCATTCAAGTTGCCCTCAATAGTTTTTTTTTTTAAACTGAGCCGTTCTGTATTGCGCGAAATCGAGAAAAATCTAGCATATTTTTAAAACAAGCTAAAAAGACAAATAATGACCTCCAAAGAAGACGCAAAAGGCGCCTCGGTTGAGGATCGAAGGCGCAGTCCGTTGGACCATCTTCCTCCACCTGCTAACTCAAACAAGCCCCTCACTCCGTTCAGCATAGAGGATATTTTGAACAAACCATCAGTCAAACGAAGTTACGCAATTTGCGGCACGGCGCACCTGCTCTCGTCCGGTGAGAAGCACCCATCCACGGGCCATCCCCTCTCCAACCGCGCGCTGCTCACCCAGACATCTCCACTGTGCGCCCTGGAGGAACTCGCCAGCAAAACCTTCAAGGGACTGGAAGTCAGTGTTCTACAAGCGGCAGAAGGTAAACAAAAGGCCCGAAAAATTGTTTAGGCTGTCACATTATCATATCATTTTTAAGGACACCATTCCCAAAAACGAAAAAATGTTTTGTCAACTGCTAAAATAAAACTTAGGCTATAATATTTACGTTTTGATTTTTTAAACGCTTAACATTATCGAATGCATTTGTTAAAATAACCTGAACATAGCACAAACATGTCAGATTAATTTTGTGCATGTGTAATTAAAAATAAATTGTTAAATGATAGCTAGGCTATATCCACGTGCAATTTAAAAAACAAAAACAAATGGCCAAAATATGTGTGCACGTGTAATAAAAAAAAGGATTTAAGTAGACTCGTTTTTTTCGGGCCTATTTTGTCGATTGAAGCTAAACAAATAAAGACTCTTGTCTGTAGGCTATTTATATCAACACAGGCCTGTATTTGAGAAAAGAAATTAAAGACAAGTAGCAGGCGCTGAATGCATTTTAATGTCGCTGCATTATTTTTGTTCGTTCGATTTAGGAAGAGACGGCATGACTCTCTTCGGTCAGAGGAATACCCCCAAAAAGCGGAGAAAGTCCAGAACAGCCTTTACTAATCACCAAATCTACGAACTGGAGAAAAGATTTCTGTATCAGAAATATCTTTCTCCTGCTGATCGGGATCAGATCGCTCAGCAGCTCGGGCTCACCAATGCTCAAGTCATCACCTGGTTCCAGAACCGTCGAGCCAAACTCAAAAGAGACCTGGAGGAGATGAAAGCAGACGTGGAGTCGGCCAAATCAGTAGGGACTGTACCTTATGAGAAATTAGCCAAACTAGCAGACCTGGAGAAATGCGTTAATGGCACTCTCGGAGAATCAGGGGCCAAGTCTCCAACGCGGTCTAATCACGAGCACGAAGGCTCCAACAAACTCCACATGTCACCATCATCACCATTTACAGACCACACAACGAGCAAAGAGTGTTCCGAGGACGAAGACGAGGAAATTGATGTCGATGACTGATTTTTCTTAAACAGCATCGGTATTAGTTAGCCTTTTTTTCTGAGATGGTCCTAGTTGAAAGTGCCATTAATGCACCAAATGTATTAAATGACTTGTATTAAAGCAAATATAAAAAAGGAAAAAAAACAAAACAAACAAAACTAAATCAAAGCAAGCATGGGACAGTTTCTTCAGATCTATTTATGCAGTGGCAGTATTGTAATCATTTAGCCTATTCGTTTATAGCTGAAGAGCAATAAGTACATATTTCAGTCAGATATAAACAGACACACTTACACACACACACACACACACGTAGCACGATCCCCAACTCAGAACTTTTTTTTTTACCAGGTTCTGACTACATTGAATGCATGTTTTATTTTGTTTCACGAAATTATTTTAGTTAAAACGGCTGCAGATCTAATATAGATTGCCTATCTCAAAATATCCCGAAAATGAATTCACACGCGCAGAGACCTGCGTGTCTCTATTGTGCTTTTTGGTCTATATGACTAAAATCGTTTGATAAAAGAGTGTATTATAGAACATTTCCTACAAAAGCTATATCACAGGAACAAATCGACTTCTCTGATTAAATCTGGATTGTCACATTTTAATATATATTTCTTATGGTTTGTATGCCTGTAAGTGCCTTTTAAGCCAGGAAACCATTTAAACCAAGTGTACAAAGTGTAATGTATTTAAAATGAAATAAAAATGTCTTTCTCTAATTTTTTGACGTTAGTCTGATAGTCTTATTTATCGTTTTCGAAATAAGCAATCACGTTAATATAAACAAAGCTTGTGTAAAATAGCATTTTGAAGTGTTTGTTGTTGTTGTTTATATTTGTAGCCTACTTTTATTTCAGTGCACCAACACTCTTTTAAAGTGAATTGAATTGAATTGAATGTGTTTTAGATTTGACATTTTACGCTTTTGATTTTCAAAATGGCCTAACATGTTTTCCTGTCCCCACGATGTGTTTCAATATCCACAATGGATGTGTGTGAGAAACAGGAATCTGGATTGATGAATGCGCGCATAAAGGATGCCCAAAAACGCAGGGTTTTTGGCCCGTTTCTCCGCGGTTGAAAGACGCTATTTCCCTGCAAAGCGAAGAGATGCAGTCATTTCTAGCGTAAGGCGTGAAAACTGGGGACAAATGAGCAGTCTCCCCTGATGTGACAAGCTACAATGAAGCATGCTCTGCCTCCCGCGGCTCTCAATACGGAGACAAGCGTGTCCCACCGAATAAAAAGGACACAAACGTTTGGAGGCCATATGGTTTTTGAATTTTCCTCACAATTTTCAGACAATTTGATGGATTGAGCTGGCCTTCTTTTTAAAGTGTTTCGCTCAGTTTTCACAAAGGCAATAATGCGCACAGGGGCGAGGGCATCTGGGCCTATTAATGTCCCCTCTTTTCTTTCCTTTCACTCGGCTGTTTTAAACAAGTCAATGAATTACAATGATACTGACTCGTCTTGTTAAGAGGTTGTCTTCTGCCTTTGTTTGTTTGAGTGTTTGGCTTAAGATAATAAAGTTACCATTTTGGCTACGCGTAAAAACAGAGCATATGGCTGGAGTGACATTATGTTTGGAATTAGAGCAAAATTCCTTATGGGGTTTGGCCGAGTTATTTCTTTAGAAGAGTATGTTTTAGATGTTGTTTATATATATATATATATATATATATATATATATATATATATATATATATAATTGGCCATGTTTTTTTCGCACGTTTCTTTTTCAATTCGTATAGGCATGTGTGTATTAGATGAGATCTGTTAAACAATAATTCTATATTAATTATTTATTCTAATCTAGCCGTGCAGATTTTATTTAAACATTTCTTAAATAATTAGGCTATTATTATTATTATTATCATCGTTATTATGTAGCCTACTTTATTATTATTATTATTATTAATGACAAGCATTGAACTCAGCAGGGTATTGTTATTATACACATGCAAAATCTTTTTCAAATATTTGTAATGAAAGTATACAATATAAGGATATTATGTATTAACTGTTTTTAATCTCATAATTATTTTATCATTTGTTTAGTCGTCCGCTTAGGCCTATCCAGGCTCTTGGGAAAATATCTTTCGTACTCGAATTGCATAATTGTGGATGATATAGGCCTAGCCTCAGTCGCGTGAAAAGTTTTTTATTCTTGATGGAACTAAGCAAATTATTCTGTATCATAAAAATCTGTCGCAGATATTTATGAAGCGGCTGTATAGGGATCAGAGATGATATGGGAACAATGTGAGATTTGTCACCGCTCCATTAACATAAGCAGACGCCAGAGTCTCCAGCACTGTCTGCTCATGCGCCTCTTTGCTGCAATAGTATCGTCACACACCTTTTTATGTGATTGTGATTTACTGTTTTATCCAACTTTGAACGTTGTGGTTATACTTGCCCACATAAAACACACAGACCAGAGGGACGCATTTAGGGCTAGCTCACAAATGAGAAGACTCAGATGTCCTTATCCAGGGTAAGTCCGTCCCTCTCCCTTCGCGCTGTTTGCACAGGCAGAAAGTGGAAAATGTATATAAGGGGTGCTGATATATCAGGGGCGCACGAGCTGGTGGGGTTCAGTTCCTTATTTTATGAGGTGTTGTCAAATGTGGCAAAGATAAGTAATACTACAATCTGAAAGAGCATAACGTGGTAATTAATCCCAAAGTCTTAAGTGTATTTCAGCTCAAGAGAGAGAGAGAAAAAATCTCTAATTCAATCGCCCGGAAAATTGAAGTTTGATGCATGAGTCCCTGCTGAAACAATGGGGTTTGCAGGCTCCCTCCCTCCCAACCATCCCATCTCTCTCTCTCTCTCTCTCTCTCTCTCTCTCTCTCTCTCTCTCTCTCTCTCTGAGTGTGTGCGCATGTGCGGGCATCTGAGGAGTGTGTGAGCGTCTGAGTGCGGCGTGGTTGAGTGAGTTGTTTTTTTTTTTTTTTCCTTTTCCCTTTATTTATTTTAGGTATTTTGGGTTAGTGTTCATTTAATTGTTGCAGGGTTTTTCACCCAAGGGTGGAAAATGGGGACAAATTCAGATGGTTGCGTTTCTTTAACCGCTCAACACGGGTGCAAATGTTTACCTGATGAGTCCATAACAGTTGAGGATTGTCTGGTTGCGATCAGCAGCGAAATTGGTGCTTGTAATATTGTGTCCGCATCAAGGATGAACAAGGCTGTCGTTGTCTTTTTGAAAGAGGTCTCTTTGGTTCAGCATTTAGTTGAATTTGGTTTATCCGTTAGAGATACTTTTTTATCAGTTTTGCCATTGTCGAGTCCTTCCAAGAAGGTTATCCTTTCGAATGTGCCCCCATTCATTTCCAAAGAATCACTCGAGCGTTTGTTAGGACGCTATGGTAAACTAGTTGGGCCGATTAAAATGATTCCTTTAGGAACAAAAAATCCAGACCTCAAACATGTGATGTCATTTAGACGTCAGACTTTCATGATCCTGAATTCGGAATTTAAGTCCTTGAATACGTCAGCGAAAACCACAGTGCTGGGTAAAGATTACACCATTTATATCAGTACTGAATCAATGAGGTGTTTTACTTGTGGGAAGTACGGTCATACAAAACTGGTATGTTCAATGAATGATGAGGCTAACCCTAATGTGAATGAGCGAAATAATTCTACGGAACAATTGCTTTCTGCTACAGTAAGTAATGATGGTGTCAGTGACAGAATTGACCAGGTTGTAGCGCCTTCTCTCTCTGTAGATAGAGAAGGTGTAGATGAGCCTATAACGAACGATCATGTTGATGATTTGATACTTTTTTCCGTGAATACCGTTGAAAGTGTGAGCGACAGCACAGTGCGGGCTGAAGTTGCGCGCACTGAGGTTGAGCGCGTTGGGGTTGGGAGTGCTGAGTTTGCGCGCACTGAGGTTGAGTGCGTTGGGGTTGGGAGTGCTGAGTTTGCGCGCGCTGGGGTTGAGCGCGTTGGGGTTGGGAGCGCTGAAGTTGAGCGCGCTGACGCAGATCCCGCCGGTGAAATCGGTGAATCGGAGAGAGCAGTAGAGAGGGCTGAGTTCGTGATGCCTGGTGGAGTATTGGTCGATTCGCAGGCATCGGGATTTAGCCTGTCTCAGGGTGATCCTGGTGTGTTAGAAGGAAGTGAGATGGATTCTGATAGTGACACTTCTGAGATAGTAGAACCTTTTACTTTTGCAAATTCTCAGGGAGGGCCTGCAGAGAATGTTTATGATTTTAAATTAAAACATCCTTATTACACTGTTAGTCAAATTAATCATTTCTTGGACAATACCTTTAACCAGCGAAAACCAAAACTTGAGAAATACTTCCCAGATTTACAGCTCTTTGTTGATTCATGTACGATGGTAATGAGAAAGGCAACACTGGAGGAGCTTGATCAGCCTAAACGCTACAGGCTCAAAAAATACCTGAGCACTGTTAAAAAAAAGATTAAAAGCTCGGCTCAAAGATAATGAGGATCATGATTGTCAGTTTATTTTTTTGGGTTTTTGGATACCCTGTCATTTATTTTTCCATGGCATCCCTAAATATTGGATCTTTTAACATCAATGGATGTCGGGACACAACAAAGAGACTTGCTTTGTTTAATTATTTACAACTTAAAAAGGCAGACATTATTATGCTCCAAGAGACTCATTCTGATTTACAAAATCAGACACAGTGGAAGTGTGATTGGAAGGGAAATATTATAATGAGTCATGGAACTAATCTTAGTGCTGGTGTCGCCATGCTTTTTTCTTCATGTATCTTAAATCAACCAGTTATGTTCGAGATAATACCTGGTCGACTTTTAAGAGCAGATATTATGGTTGGACAAATAGGGTTTTCTTTTTTTAATGTATATGCTCCAAATGTTGGGCAAGAGCGTAAGTTGTTTTTTGAAAAGCTATCAGATGCCTTGTCACAGTGCCCACAGGATAATGTTGTGGTAGTTGGAGGTGATTTTAACTGTACTGTAAACCCTGATTTAGATAGGAATCATGATGAGCCTCACTCAAGTTCTGCAAAATCTTTAAAAAATGTTATTGGTTATCATGATCTTGTTGATATATGGAGAGATAATTTTCCTGAGGTCAAGCAGTATACCTGGTTAAAAGTAAACTCAAATTCTTTGTCTGGAGCGAGACTTGACCGGTTTTACGTTGCCAGAAGTAATAGTGGGAGATTTTATAATAGCCTAATAGTACCATCTTTTCTATCTGACCACCATTATATCTCCGTCGCTGTCTCTGTCCTGTCTTCTAAAAATCACAAATCACACTGGCATTTTAACAACAGATTACTACAGGATCACTCTTTCATTCACTCTTTTGGCCTTTTTTGGCAATCTTGGAGAGAGGAGAGATGTAGTTTTCCTTTATTAAGTCAGTGGTGGGACATAGGCAAAGTGCATATTAAGTTGTTTTGCCAACAATATACTGCTCATAACACCAGAACTCTCAAAGAAAAAATGAGATCTCTTGAAGAGGACATTCTGAGACAAAGTAACCATGGTGACGCTGCTGATTCTATTGAGAGGAATAAGTTCCTTCTAAAGACTTTGTTGGAGGAGCAAGGAAGAGCAGCCCTCTTAAGGACCAGATATTCTCAATTAAATGAAATGGACACTCCCTCTGCATTCTTCTTTGGTCTGGAAAAAAAACCAAGAGAACATAAGTACTTCCATAAACTGAATTTACCACAAGGAGGTGTGACAACTGACCAACAGGACATCCGCACTCATGCACTTTCCTTTTATGAGGACCTATACTCTGCTGAACCATGTGATAGATCAGCAGCAGAACAACTTTTATGTGATCTACCACAGTTATCAGAGGAAGATCAACTTATCCTTGAGAGCCCTATATCTTTTGCTGAACTTTCTCTTGCCGTCCAGGAGCTGAGTCCTGGGAAGTCGCCTGGTCTGGACGGTCTTTCATCTGAATTCTATCGTGGCTGCTGGAATTTGATTGGAGAGGACTTGTATGCAGTCTTCCTGGAAAGCTTTAACCGTGGGAAACTTCCATTAAGTTGTCGGAGGGCAATCATAACATTGATCCCAAAAAAAGGAGATCTTGGGTTCCTTAAAAACTGGAGACCAGTGTCACTGATCTGTGTTGATTTTAAAATTTTATCTAAAACACTAACTAATAGGCTTAAAAAATATATGTCTGAGGTAATCCATGAAGATCAGTCATTTTGTGTCCCTAAACGCACAATTTTTGATAATCTTTTTCTCGTAAGAGATATTATTTCAGTTGCACAAAGGCACAAACTGGACATTGGATTATTTTCCTTGGATCAGGAAAAAGCTTTCGACAGGGTGGACCATCATTATTTGTTCAAGACCCTTGAAGCTTTTGGTTTTGGTGCAAATTTTATTTCTCTTGTCAAGCTCCTATACAGTGACATTTACAGTATGTTGCGTATTAATGGGTCTTTAACTAGACCTTTCTCTGTGACTAGGGGAATAAGACAAGGATGCCCTCTGTCTGGTCTTCTGTACTCTATTTCCATTGAACCTCTGCTAGTTATGCTGAGGAAGCAGCTGTGTGGTATCGGTGTCCCAGGTTTTCCAGAAGAGGCCCCAGTGACACTTACAGCTTACGCGGATGATGTTACAGTAATAATCAAGAGCACTAATGATGTTACTAATCTTATTTCTTGTTTGAATAAGTTCCAGAAAGCTACATCTGCTCGTATTAATTGGGATAAATGTACATCCTTCTTGTTGGGAGACTGGGTGGATATAGGACCACCTCAATTGCCACAACAGTGTAAATGGGTTCAAGATGGATTTAAAGTACTTGGTGTTTTTTTTGGGACGGCCCAATATACTGAAAAGAATTGGGAGGGATTAGCAAATCGGGTGATCGGCAGATTGCAGAAGTGGCGTTGGCTTCTACCACAGCTTTCTTTTAGGGGGAGGTGCTTGATTATCAATAATCTGGCTGCCTCAATGCTGTGGCACAGAGTAACTGTTTTAAATCCTCCTAAAGAGTTGCTTATTACCATTCAAAAAGCTTTTGTGGATTTTTTTTGGAACGGTCATCATTGGCTTATTCCTGGTATACTTTATCTTCCGGTGGCTGAGGGAGGTCAAGGACTAATACACATAGAGTCAAAAATACTAGCAATGAGATTACAAACATTACAGAGGCTTTTGTATTGTTCTACTCCTTTACGATGGGTTACATTTGGGCTATCTATACTATCAGATTTAGGTGGGATAGGCCTAGATAAACAGTTGTTCTTAATGGAAAAGCCTTTTGAGGAAAAAACACACGGTTTCTTCACTAATTTTTACATGTCAGTAATTAAATCATGGAAGTATTTCAACTTTTCAAGAACAGAAGAGGTGCATTATGGGATTTCAGAGCCCTTGTTTTTTAATCCTCTTATAAAGCTACCATCTAATGTGTCTTGTTTTGTTCCACTTTTTTTAAATGCTGGAATTAGTAAAGTTATGGATTTAATTGATTTGACACAATGTCAGTGGCGAACTGTTTTGTCACTTGCTGCACAGGTTAAATTAAAATCTCTAAGAACTGTGGATAGGATAATTAAGTGTATTAGAGATGCTTTGCCCCCTATATTAATGTCCTGTGTAAACTCAACCCTGGTAGATGGTTTTACACCTCAGAACTTCCCTGAGCTGAAGGTGACCCCCAAAGATGGAGGAGTTGGGGGTAATTTAAACCAGACTACATTGTTGAAGGGATATGGGGATTCTTTTTTTCATAATGTGGCAAAGAAAAATCTTTATTATATTTGTGTTAAATCTGTGCATGTTGGACATTTGCGAGGAAAAACAGATACCAAATGGAGGGATAAGATCTCTATGTGTGACAAAGTACATCCATCATGGAGAGTATTGTATAAACCTCCTATCTCCAAGAGATGCGGAGATCTTCAGTGGAGAGTACTCCATTGTGCTATAGCCTCAAATAGTTTGGTATCAAAGTTCAATAAGATTGTTCTGTCATGTCCCTTCTGTAATGCTCATGATACTGTCTTTCATATGTTTTTTGAATGTCCAAGGCTTGGTCCTTTATTTGCAGTACTCGAAAAATTGATTACAAAATTAGGGTTTTTATATAATAAAACCTTGTTTATATTAGGGTATCAATATAGAAAGTCATGGCAACAACAGTGTGTTCTTGCCAATTTTTTAATTGGCCAAGCTAAGTTAGCCATTTTGAAATCCCACCAGTGTAAAAATACAGGAAAAGAAGTTGATATGAAAGCTATGTTTAAGTCTTTAATAGAATCTCGTGTGACCATTGAGTATACATATTATAAATACACTGATAATGTTGCTATGTTTGAATGGAGATGGGGTGTGAGAGAGGCATTGGTGAATGTGAGTGAGTATGGAAGTTTAGTTTTTAATTGGTAAAATGGCTGTTGTTTTATAATGTATTTTGTGTAAAAAAAAAAAAAAAAAAAAAAATGTTTTTCTTAAAACCCTAAATTGTTTTAAATAAAAGGGGTTTAAAAGTCTCTCTCTCTCTCTCTCTCTCTCTCTCTCTCTCTCTCTCTCTCTCTCTCTCTCTCTCTCTCTCTCTCTCTCTCTCTCTCAACCATTTACCCTATCTTTTTCTGGCTAATTGTTTGATTAAAAAAGAAGAGATAGCAGAGATTTTCTTTAATTAAAATGTAATATTTATATATATATATATATATATATATGAAGAGTTCAGATGCAAAAGCCTCTAAATGCCATTTGAAATTTTCTTCTTTAATGATGATTTTTATCAAACTTGTATATTTAAGTTCAGTAATTTCACTTAAATAACAATTAATAGGTAATTATCATTGCCATTTAAGTGAAATTACTGAACTTAAATATACAAGTTTGATAAAAATCATCATTAAAGAAGAAAATTTCAAATGGCATTTAGAGGCTTTTGCATCTAAACTCTTCATATATATATATATATATATATATATATATATATAGTATATATATAGATCGATAGATAGATAGATAGATGGGTTTTTACTTTCATGCAGTTATTTAAAAAAAAAAAACCTTTCATCGACTGCATGCGAGACTATGTCATAAAGTGTATGATTCGAGTTAAAAAAATTAAGCAGATTAACCTGAGGGGAAAGCTTGATTGATCACTAAATAGGGGTGGATTCCTGTGTTTTAGTTATAACGCTTCTGTGGGACCCCCTTAATACTTCAAACTTCAATTTTACGGACGATTGAACTAAGCATGTCCCTGACAAAATTGATATATGTATTAATTTTCTTTAACTGTTGATTAATTACTCTCCACCGAAAGAATTATACAAGACTTTTTGCCTCGAATTTGCATATTAATCAAATTCTAGTTGATAATTCAAACGGAAAAATGGATCTAAGGGAGTTGAGGGGCATAACTCGAAAAATATACCTAAGCCAGATATTTCCCCTCCCTCGCCGCTAAGCTGCGTGTCTAGTGTATTAAAACCAAAGATGCAGAACGAGTTAGCCTGGCTATTTGGTGAAAACAGAAATTGCCTGTCCAGTTTTATGATGTGTTCATGCTGAGCAGGCAGATCTTAATGTGTCCTGTCAAAATGTCTAAGATTTAAAGGGGAAAGAGGCCTATTCAACATAGGGGCTGTGTGTGTGTTTGAAAGAGAGCACTGAGAGCAAAGCTTTCATATGTGTAATTTGCCACACAAATCCAATTTGTATCGCCCACCTATGAAGCATGTATGATTAGTAGCTACTAATATTTAGATTTTCAGCATATGCTTATTTCTTTTGCTATTATCATTCGTTATCATTATTTACAACAATAATAATTATTATTGATTGATTTATAATTTAGTTAAATTTACCCTATGCGCAAGAGAGATAAATCGTCTTAATTTCACCTCTTAAGCCTCTTTTTCATTTTTAATAGTCATGCAGGTACGTGTATATTTCATTGTTTTTGTTTTCAGCTTAATTTAGAAGTTGTCACAATACAGTTGTATTGATTTTGTCTACTGAGGGACCTCTTCTCATCTGCTGCTACATCAGGATATTGTAATTGCATTCTCAACATGAGAGGAAAATGAGAAGAAACGCATTCCGATAAATTTGCTGTAATTTTTTGTTTTGCCAATAGAAAAGAGTTTAGCTTATTGAACTAAAGAAAACAATGGCACACGTTTTATATTTTCAGTATTGAGCTTGTACTTGTCTGCGGACAAGATGGGATGCCATTGAAGTTCATTTTAATTAAACATGATCAAATCAGTGCTTATTGTCCTTTGATCTGTTGATGTCTGACTATAACAAATAGGGCCTATTAAAGAAAAAAAAACCCAACGAACTCTATATAGTGTAAGGTCTGTGGGTCTCAGTGGCCAAATTATTGCCATTGGCAATCAAGGCCACTTAGTTAATTGATTAAATATTTAAAATAAAATGTTTTACCCTATGCTATAAAATTACAATTATGAATAGGTCTAATGTAATTTAAAAAGGTGTAGGCTACAATAAATGAAAAATAGTTCTGAAATAAATTACAAAAATTAAAGTCTGAAATTAACACCCGACAAAAGATTCTGAATAGCCTTTTGCAAGCATTTAGAATAGAAAGAACGAACATGAGCGAAACTGAAAAATAACCAGTCTCAATGGCAAAAAGTGTCCCAATCACATCATGAATTCACTCCTATTTACTTTTAGTACTTGTAAAGTCATTGTATTATTTAATGGGATGTATTTTCTTTTTCTTTATCAGTAATAGCCTACTTTCCCGCTATTTTTTTTGTTGTTGTTTTGCACGATTCTCGTATTTTAATTGCACGCATCAACGCTAAAAATGTTTTGGCAATGCGAAGCCTAAAAATAGCGAGTCTACTTTATGCCACGGTAAAGCATCTGAAAATGAAACTAAAACCGATAGATGGAGACTAGGCTACTCATTTTGTAATAAACGTAGGCTACTGATAATGTAGCCTATGCAAAGCTAAGTAGCCTCCTGAAAAAAAAATAACTAAGGGTAAAATTACTTTTAAGCAATGAGTTTTCATAAACTTTGGCTTTTTTTCGACAGGGCCCAGAGTTAAAAACGGCTCTGGTAGGGCCTATTATCCGTCGTCTTTGGGGGTTGTTAAAAGAAAGGGTGCCATCGTGTGGCCTAAATATTCATGTTTCTCTGAGCTCTCAAATCATGTAGCCTAGTGTATTTTTGGTCTTGTCGCGTCATCTAGTGGTAAAATGTATGTAACATATTTAACACACGCAGACGCTGCGAAGTCTACAGGTGAGAATCGGGGTAGATTATTAAACTTGAACTATATATTACTTTTGCCTACAATTATATGCGGCATTTTTATATATATATTTCGGCATTTCAATAACCACAAACGTTGAAATAGCCTACAATTAGGCCTAGTCAAATGATAAACTGAAGTCTTACCTGAGGAGGTAACCATAGCAACACTAGGCTTCTCAAAATCGGGGTTCACATACAAGCATGCATATGTCGTTGTCTATCACTTTATGAAAGATGTAAATTATATCAGAAAATTTGTTTTATTTTAAAAGTAGCCTATTTCAGATAGATTATTATGTTTGTGTCGTGTGCCGTGGCCTAAAGCCTCTGCCAGAAGCCTATAAACCGTTAAAAGGCAACATAATGGCAATTTTAATGATATAGGCTATTTTATTTACAGCATAGTAAACTAGTGGTTTATGCGGATCCGTGTGAATGGGCAATCAGAATTATGTTTATCGTCTCTACGCGGAAAACTCAATGGGAAAACTTAACATTTTAAGCATATCGTTGTCGTGTAAACTTAGCCTAACCAGAGCCTAACTACCCCTTAGGGTTATTAGTAGCGGGCGGCTAATGAATAGGAAGTCTTGCGCGTTCACAGAAAACAGCTTCTGCTGCTTTGCAAAATAAGGTGAATAGTAAGCGATTTCTGTTGTCACCTTTATGCCCAGCTGCACTACTTCCTGAACTTCAGCCAGCTCCTTGTTTCCTGTCAGCCATTATTGGACAAATTGATTAATTCGGGTGTGCCTGAGCTCAGTAGTCATGGCAACTATAATCAGACACTCTGAATTAATCAAGTTTGCCCAATAATGCCAGACAGGTAACAAGGAGCTGACTGAAGTTCAGGAAGTAGTGCAGCTGGGCATAAAGCTACTGCACTTTAGTTATATGCACTCCAGTCTGTGTGCTTAGGTAGAGTTGTACAATCAATTGTTGATGTCCTAAATATCTGTAAGTTAAATATTTTAATATTGTTTATGTTTTCAAGTATGACCAAGGGAGTGGACGAAAACAAGAAGATCCCTGACCTCTGGCCTTCTGTTATCTTACTGAAGTGACCTGTGGGTGTGTGGAAGTGCTGCTCAGTGCCCCGGGGAGAGGATGGAGGCCTGCATGCTGTCTGTACCCAACAGAGATGCATTCACAGCTGAGAGAGAGAGAGCACAACCCAGACATTGCCCATGGGGAAAGATAGACTTCTGGGAAACCAGAGCAGGAGTAGAAATGCGAGCATACAAAATTAAGGTATGCTTTCATTAATTAATATGAAAAAAAATAAATTAATCATAAATAATTCAATACTTTTGGAAAGACATTACAAACCTAGTCAAATTGTGTGTGTGTGTGTCAATAATATATATATATATATATATATATATATATATATATATTGTAGCATTAGTTCTGGTAGGTCACGTTAGTCAAGATCGCATCAGCTGACTCTGAGCTGATCCACATCTACCTATAGGATTACGACGGCCATCACAACCATAAGTTTATGGGGTAAGAAACGAGTATTGCGTTTCACAGGAGCTAATTACCCTCCTCCATCCCCAGCTCCTCCTCTCATCAGTCAGGATTTGGCATTGTGATTCCCCTTTGAATCAGACTAAATTCTCAAAATTATGTTGTACCAGAGCCCGTCTAACGGAGAGCCTTGGCACTTCCTATTAGCCCCATTGTGTATCATCTTGGTTGCAGTTCCATTAGAATTCCACTGGAGGTGATCGCGGGCGAGAGCAGAATGAATTGGAGTCTAGGGCTAAACGGCTAAAAGTGTCTCTTTCACCTGCTTGTCGTTAAATTAACATAGATTTTATTGTTGATTCCGCAAGTTCAATATAGATTATAGGCCAAAAGTCGAATGAACAAGTACTTATGTCCTTTTGATTTCTTACAGGTTAGGCCGTTGTTGGCCGGAACACGCTAGCATTCTGCTATTGTGTGACGTCATCACATTTTTGAACGGATTTTTAGAACAGATAAGTGAACTTAAAAATGCAATTTTCAGCTGAGTGTATTATCTAAGCCCTCCCTTTTGAATACAACTTTCAAATTACTTTACAAAAAATTACATCCTGAGAAAAGTGGATTTATGGGGGTGAAACCCCATTGACTCCCATTCATTCTGCACTCGACCACTAGCGCCCCCGCATGGACAGAGACGTGTTACTGCAGCCAGTCCAGAACCCGGAAGTAACCAGCAGTGCCAATTCTCTTCAATTAGACATTCTCTGGTTGTACATTAAAATATTGACATTAATGATATCTGCAATACATTCATGTTGGTTCTGTATTGCTGCTCTCCCTGTTCTTATCCATGCTAGGCTGCATGGATGCGCAGGGAATTCTCACCCAGAAAACATACCGCCAATCCAAACTGTATGCTAGTTGTGAATCGTATCTGACGATAGTGGTCCTGACAGAAATGTATTGCTGAACCTTTCTGATTATAAACATTATTTACTTTTTTACTGACCCTAAACTTTGAAAGGTAGTGCGTATTTAATATTAGTATCAACCAGCCTACTACAGCTAAATCTGATTAATTACAAAGTGGTCAGGGATCACAGAGGAAACAGACGGGATGGTAAGTTTTATAAGTTTTATTGTGCAGATGGATCGCAGTCGGAGATGACAGGTGATCAAATGACTTAGAAACATAAATGAGCTTAGCTGGTGATTAATGTCCTTTTCAGATGAGTTGGCGGTGGTTCGGGGAAGAGAGATTGGTCTTTGTAGAACGAGAAGCAGGTAGTCGGAGTCTGTGAGCCATGGAATGACGAGACCAGACAAGTGACTGCAGTGAGATAGTTCATGTGGGTGATGGGACACAGGTGACGGTGATCAATAATCAGGGGATTGTGAAAGGGGAAGTGTCCAATTGGGTGAGAGGGGAAGGCCCTGTCCCAACGAGTGGGCGGCGATGAGGATCATGAAGGGGATGGAATCCTGACAATAGTAGCCTACTATAGCCTACAGTGAGGAAAATAAGTATTTGAACACCCAGCTATTTTGCAAATTCTCCCATTTAGAAATAATGGAGGGGTCTGAAATTGTTATCATAGGTGCATGTCCACTGTGAGAGACATACAGTAATCAAAAAAAAAAAAAAGAAAGAAAAATCTAGAAAACTCAATATATGATTTTTTAACTATTTATTTGTATGATACAGCTGTAAATAAGTATTTGAACACCTGTCTATCAGCTAGAATTCTGACCCTCAAAGACCTGCTAAGGGGGTCGCACATCGGATGAGAAGCGTAGCGCCGCGCCATGTCTTTAAAATTCGAACACATTATTCTCTAAGGGCGTACACACACCGGCTGTGCCATTCGGCGTCTGTCCGCGGCGTCCAGCTATGGCTCAGGACCTTGTTCAAAACCCTGCCGCGCCACAGAGCTATTTGCATAGTTTTATATTAAATTTACATTTATTTGTCTCAAATCGTCGTTAATGTACATGGCTTCACCCTGTGCTGTTTTCAATCGGGTTAGCTAAAAGCTAGCTAAATAAATACTATTGTTTTATGTGACATAGTTGCCTAGACAACGAATAACGTTACAACAAAATAACAGACTTAACGCGTTAGACACTTTTACTTGATTAACGTTCAAACATGAGATATTATTCGATGAACATAAAATATAGGCTAATATATTAAGTTAAAACTCACACATCAAGTTCAAGTTCAAGTTCCGTTTATTTACAGAGCACATTTACAACCGGCTGGTAACCGACCAAAGTGCTGTACAAAAATTACAATAAAACACAATAAAACAAACAGTGATCACTTAGGATCAGTGAGTACAAGTCAATTACATGTTACATGCAATTACAGCACATCGTGCTGCTCTTCTACCAGGATTTGATTCAAAATTTAGTTTGCGCGAATGGAATGTGTGCGTCTGGTGTGCGATACCTGGAGTTGTCCTAGGCGTGGTGCTGCACTTCTCGGCCGGTGTGCGACCCCCTTTAGTCTGCCTTTAAAATGTCCACCTCCTCTCCATTTATTATCCTAAATTAGATGGACCTGTTTGAGGTCATTAGCTGCATAAAGACACCTGTCCACCACATACAATCAGTAACGGTACACTGTTGGTAATGCACTAAGACGTCATGGTTTGAAATCATGCATGGCACGGAAGTTTCACCTGCTTAAACCAGCACATGTCAAGGCCCGTCTTAAGTTTGCCAATGACCATTTGGATGATCCAGAGGAGTCATGGGAGAAAGTCATGTGGTCAGATGAGACCAAAATAGAACTTTTTGGTCATAATTCCACTAACCGTGTTTGGAGGAAGAAGAATGACGAGTACCATCCCAAGAACACCATCCCTACTGTGAAGAATGGGAGTGGTAGCATCATGCTTTGGGGGTGTTTTTCTCTACATGGGACAGGGCGACTGCACTGTATTAAGGAGAGGATGACCGGGGCCATGTATTGTGAGATTTTGGGGAACAACCTCCTTCCCTCAGTTAGAGCATTGAAGATGGGTCGAGGCTGGGTCTTCCAACATGACAATGACCCGAAGCACACTGCCAGGATAACCAAGGAGTGGCTCTGTTAGAAACATATCAAGGTTCTGGCTCGGCCTAGCCAGTCTCCAGACCTAAAACCAATAGAGAATCTTTGGAGGGAGCTCAAACTCTGTGTTTCTCAGCGACAGCCCAGAAACCGGACTGATTTAGATGTGTGCAAACCTGATGAAAAACTACAGGAAATGTTTGATCTCTGTTATTGCAAACAAAGGCTACTGTACCAAATATTAACATTGATTTTCTCAGGTGTTCAAATACGTATTTGCAGCTGTATCAAATAAATAGTTAAAAAATCATACATTGTGATGATGACAATTTTAGACCCCTCCATGATTTCTAAGTGGGAGAACTTGCAAAATAGCAGGGTGTTCAAATACTTATTTTCCTCACTGTATGTACATACCTGAATTTTTTCACAATATTGTTATACAGTAAATTGCTATGGAATTTTACATAATTTATTCCAATAACACATAATCTAACTACATACATTGTTGTATAATCTGCATCATTTCTGTGCACTCTTTCAGTTCCAATTGACTTTTTGTATTTTGTTGACATGACAAAACTATAAAACAGTAATATATACAATTTGAATGTTAAACAATAAGCTTATTTATTAAAAATGAATAAATTATTAAGGTATCCAGTAATATGATAAGGCATTAAAAGTTACAAAATAAATAATGCCAAGAGTTATTATAGAAAAGCAATAGAAATGATAGATAATAGAATAATAGAAACACACAGGACAGGAGTACTGACTTGTGTGTCTTGTGCTGGTCAGTGCATGATAGAAGAGAGGAAGGACAGGAGAAAAACAGAACAGCAGGCAGAGTGAGTGTCTGACATGCCATTACTGCAGACAAGCCCATAACTCACCCTGATAAGTAAAAGCTTCTGATGACATGACCTCAAACAGGCCTTTTAGAGTGAGAGAGGTCGCATGAGTCTAATGAACCAAATTTCATAGATTACATCACAATAGATGTAACACATGCACTTATTGCTGTTAGTTATTTCACTAACAAAACTGGTTTCACTGACATCACAGCATCCTGAATGAGAGTATTTAAAGCCTGTCAGTAAAGGGATAGTTAACCCCAAATTACCACTAAAATTAGCCTATGATTTACTCACCCTCAAGTCATCTAAGGAGTTTATTTCAGGCGAATTTGTGGCTCTATTCTCTGCTTCCATGTTCGACAATACTTCATGTGACAGGTCAGGGGTTACTCTTTCGTATTTTTCTTACACAAACGCATGCTTCAGAAGGCCTTTATTAACCCCCTGGAGCCGTGTGGATTACGTTTATGGTGGAAGGATGCACTTTTTTGGGCTTCAAAATCTCGTCCTCTATTCACTGCTATTATAAAGCTTGAAGAGCTAGGACATTTTTAATATAGCTCCGATTGTATTCGTCTGAAGTAGAAAGTCATATACATCTAGGTGAACAAATAACCCTCTAAGTGCATATTTCCAATTCACTTTGTTAGTTGAGGTACAGTGTTCTTACCACTAGAGGGCAGATGAACATTTGTGGAAATTTGGTTTTGATAAATGATTTTCTTTTATCTCTTGCTCATATTTAAGATAGAAAATCACCACTGCATCATATAATCTCATGGATATTAATGCACTTTTTGATTTTTTTTTATAGTCATGTATATTTAAATGCTGTTTTTCACCGCTATAAATTTCATTTAGTCAAGATTTCATTTGCCTCCATAGCCTATATTTTACTATGCATGCTATTAATAATTTACATATGTGGTGATATCAGACTTCCAGTGTAATATAAGGGCTGCATATATGCATTTCCACGTATTATTGGAAACAAGGCCATGCAAATGTCTATGCAGTTGATATCTGCTTTAAACTTTTATGATATTAGTGAGCTGGGATATGATCCAGATACACTTAATGCAGAATGAATTGAATACAGAATGACTGCATATATAGGATACATTTATGTGACGTACACTTTTGCTATGTCTGATTGAGGTTATATTGTGCATATTTATTTAATCAGTTAAACATAATGAAAGGTGTTTGTTTGCAGTTCAATTTCAAAATGTACATGCAAGAATAAATGAATATAAAAAAAATGAATCCAGTAAATGAAGGATCTGTTATGTACAGTATCTCTTGGAAAGTCTTGGCTGTGTACCTTTTAGACAAGTAAACATTACTTTTGTTAGTAACTTTGCTCACCTGCCCACCCAACTAGTGCTGTACACAAGTATATTTTCTGTTTTAATTAAAGTATTCCTGCATTCATGTGATAAGTTCCAATTGAATCAGAACTGTTCAGGTCATTTTTTTTAATTGGTAACACACTTTACAATAAGGTTAATTAGTTAACATTAGTTAATGTATTAACTAACATTAACTATGATCAATGCATTTGCTACTGTATAAGTTAATCTTTGTTAATAAAAATACAGCTGTTCATCATTTGTTCATGTTTGTTCACAGTTAACTAATGTTAACAAACACAACCTTTGATTTTAATAATGTATTAGTAAATGTTTTATTAACAATAAATTAATAATACATTAAGATTAATGAGTGCTGTAGAAGTATTGTTCATTCTTAGTTCATGTTAACTAAGGTAGTTAACTAATGTTAACTAATTGACCTTATTGTAAAGTGTAAAACCTTTTAATTAATTTTTTTGGTGCAATATTTGCCATTGATTTTAATGGTTATCCCTGGCTTGCATATTCTTTAATGATATGTGCATTGTTTTGAATTTCTGTAGCATGTCAGGATGATGAATCACTTTGTTAAAAGTGAGACTATTTGCACCTGTCTGTCTGTTTTTGAGCCTGAAGTGAAGGCAAGGCAAGGCAAGTTTATTTATATAGCATATTTCATACATAGTGGCAATTCAAAGTGCTTTACATGGAAGAAATTAAAATAATTAAAAGAAATCAGAATAATTAAAACAGTTTAGAATAAAAAAAAATCACAATAATAAAAATAAAATACAGTATCAAAAATAAAATGAAGTACAGTAACAGTCGGACGAACAGTGGCACAGTGCTCATTCAGTAAATGCAGTCAATATAAATAAAAACAGTTAAGAGTAAAAATAAAATAAAGTAATGCCCCTATCTGAGATGGAAAGCTTTATTTAGTTGGGCTGCTGCAAAAATACAGCGTTTGTTACGATAAGGGGTTATTTAAGTTGACCCTGAATTTGTTGTTCATTTGGACAATTGATCTGTTTCATAGTTTCCTAACATAAAATTGAGCAAAGAAGTAGCTGTTTAAACAGCTATAAGACAATTCATCACCTTCATTAAATAAAATATATATTTCAATTGTTTAAACTTTTTTAATTTTACTGTAATAAACTAATTCAAAAAAAATTTAAACCAAATTTCTTAAGCAATAAATATATATAGATTTTTTTCTCATGCTTAAATGGTTGGCCATGTGTCCTGCGACCTTATAAAGCAAAATGTAGTGGTTTACTGAGAACCAGCTTGTGGATTACAAACTTATAAAGTTGCCATTGATGATATTGTGTTTCTTAAATTCAGTGGCATATTTGTTTGCACAGAAGGTAAATGGTAGGTAGCAATGGTTCAGATGTACTTTATTCAGAATGAGACTACAGTATGCCAGACATCAAAATAACATCCATTTGAACTCTGTCCTCCACAGGATGTGTTCTTGCAGTTTTTCTGGCAGATGTCCCCATAAGTCTCATGCCCTATTACTCAACAGCATGGGGCTCTTCAGTCTTTATGTTTAAGTGACTTTCCATCATCATTTGTGGAATTCCTGCTTACTCAGTAGAAGCTTTGTGACATTAGATGGTGAGAGACAGCCATTAAAAAGATGCTGCATATGTTTTGGATACGTAGTGAGAATGGGGGCTAGTTGAGACTGATTTTGTGGGGTATGTGGCGACACAGTGTACCTTCCCTGTGCTTCCATCTGTCACACACTTTGACACTGAGATCTGTCTTAGAGAAGGCACGACAATGAAAGATAATAATTAAACCTTCTTGGGAAGGTTGATATAGCACTGTGTGTTTGTGGGTGGGTGGGTGAGTGGGGGATTGGGGCTTGACACTTTCATTGTTGTCAGAAATGCAATATCCTGTCAGTGCCATGTGTTGGCCAGTGTTAGCTTTAGATTATATTTTGCAGGTTATTTGAAAATGGTTATGTTAAGGTTACCATCAATGGCAATTTTACAGTATTATTTATGCCACTGAATGTGAGCGGTTCCCTTAAAAAACATTACAGCTACCATTAATGCATTCTGTATACAATCAGTGGAGCTGCAGAATAAACTAAAAAAAAAGGATTGTGTCCCTCTTGACAGCAAATACTAGTTCCTGAGTTCATTTCTGTTGAACAGAACTGTTTAACATAACTATCAAGGTTATAAGTGATCTGTCTGTTATAACACCTTCATTCATTGCTGCTTTTATGATCTTTTCCCTATTGTCTTTTTTTAACATATTGACCCCAAACTTTTGAATGGTTGTTTAAGAAATTAATACTTTTATTCATCAAGGATAGATCAAATTGATCAAAAGTGACCCATGTATTATGTTATTGTAATGTAACATTTATAATGCCATTGTTCTTTTGAACTTTTGAACTAAAATAGGCCTAATCCTGAAAAAAAAAAAAATCAACGTTTCCGCAAAATAATAAACAGCACAACTGTTTTCAACATTGATAATACTAAACAATGTTTATTGAGCAGCAAATCATCATATTAGAATGATTTCTGAAGGATAATGTGACACTGAAGACTGGAGTAATTCTGCTTTGTCATCACTGGAAGAAATTCGTTAAAAAACATTTCAATAGAAAACAGTTCGTGAGTTTAGAATTATAAGGTTCTATCTCCGCTTTTGGTCGAAATTGAGTTTTTGACATAATCTGATTCATTAGGTGTTTATTAATGCCTGTGTGGTGTTATTTTTGTAAAAAAGATTAATAGATAAAGCTATAATAGAAGATTATACTACATAACAATTTTGCCAGCTGGGATGTAAAAACTTTGATGCTCAATATCTCAGGACTACCCTAAACAGAGACCTTATAATTCTAAGCTCACGAGTTATTTTAAATTGAAATAATAATTCTCATTACTTTTTTTACTGTATTTCTGATATAAAAATAGCTTTGGTGAGCATAAAATACTTCTTTCATTCATCTTTCATTCCTTCATAAATACTTCTTTCAAACATTACTGACTCTACACTTTTAAATGGTAGTCAATTTTTCAAGTTCATCCATCTCAGGAGTCATTTTATTTTTCGGTAGATATGCTACCCATGTCTTATTTTTCACAGATCAAAGAAGTTTCGTTCCAAATCTCCCTTATGTCCTATCATTTTTTTTCTTCTTTCAATGTTATCAATTTTAATAGTTGTAACCAATTATTTTTCATGACTTGCGCTTTATGGCTAGATCACATATTTTGTACAAATTCTTACTACTTCTCATGAGAATTGGTTAGACCTGACCTTAATCTCTGTCCAGCTGTATTATTGAGGACGCTAGACACGTCCTCAATAATGCTGCACTCCCCAAACAGTTTTATTGTGTTTTTTGTTACACTAACATTTTGTCACATTTTTTTTTTCGCCGCGTCAGCCCTGTAGTTTATTGCGAGATGGAATGAAGCTTTTCGCTTCTGGCTTACTTTTCCCATCTCTCAATCTTGGTTCTGGCTCTGGCGATGGAATCTCGTCAGTCTGTGGCTGGGCCGGCCCGAGCCAAGGAGCATCTTGCAGAGGGTAATCCATCTCCATCACTTAAATGATTATCCCCATTAATCTGGTGTAAACTAATAAAGTCAACTGTGCCACTGCTTGCCTGAACTTCATTAAGTCTTTAGTACGTTTAATATGTCTTAATGTCCTCAGCTCTCCTGCTGCTGCAGATCACCTGGCATGCCGGTCCCCAGAGAGCCGCCTGAGAGATTGAGGCCGTTTGTGCCATGTTTTGTTTCCTTTATTTTCCTCGCTCTCGTTTTTCGAGTGATGTAGTGTCTGTTGGTATGACATACAAAGAGCTAGACGGAGGAAAGAAGGGTGGGAAAGAGGAAAACGGAGAATGAGAGGAAGAGAAAGACATCAGTGCAGGAGATTTAATTTGCCCAGCCAGACCTCAGATGGGCCCCCGCAGTCAAGGGTTTAATTTGGCTTATCGCGTTATAAAAGACGACCCAGGACCTGTAATCAATCATCGGGCTGTCAGCAGGAAAGGCAGTTGTTGTAAGCAAGTATGACTTCCCAACATGAGTCCGTTTTAATTGCTACCAAATTGACTGCTTTGTTGTTTTTTGGGGATGTACTAAAAGTTTGTTCAATTAAAGCCAACAAAAAGCAGCTCATCATGATTATTGTCATCCCCCTGCCCTGCCCCCACTCGTGGTGGTTACGCAGCTATCATGGGTCATGTTGACATGTGAATGAAGAGTGCGTTTCCCCCGTAAGGCCGACGAGTGGCGCCTGCGCAATGTTAGGACCTGACACTGTTTACTGGGCTGAAGGATGTCAAGCTCCCTCTGACCATTACCCAGCTAAAGGGAGCATAACTCCTCTCCCAGCTTCTTCTTGACTAAATAAGTGCTATCTCCAATAAATAAAAAGTTAAAGCGCAAGATGAATGCATCTGTATTGCTTATGGATAGACATTTATGTGACCTAATTCATCATGTCACTATTTTCTCTTTTCCAAGATTGCAGTATGCAGAGAAAAATGTCTTTCCAGGCTGCTTTTTTTGGAAGGGTGTGTATTATTCTGGAAACAGAATCACAGAGGTATGTTTGAGCCACTGAATGCAAAAACTCAACATTTCAGAAAGCACCACACATTGATTGTGGGATGGGAAAGAACGATTTTCCATAATCCCACAAGACCCAAGTTAGCACATGTCTAGAGCTTTCCATTTTGCTTGGATGGAGTCATCAATATGATGTGCTCGGTTGCTGGCGCTCTGATATTTATGGCTTTCTTACTAGTAAGGAGTTGAGCCCCCGTGTCTGGTGGAGTGAACATGAATGAGATAAAGCTTATTATGGTATGAAGCTTGAAATGATACTCAAGAGTGTTCACTAGAGAAACTTTTTACCATTAGTCAACCATGAGGGGTGGTGTATTTGAACTTTTTTAAAGATGTAACTTGTTTTACATTATGGTTTCAGTAGGAGAGACAAGAAGTAATTGTAACAATTGTCACAAATAAGTCACATGGTTAAAGTTCTCTGTTCATGAGACAAAGAAGTGCAATAGCTTCACATTTTCAACAACAGAAAAACAAGATAGATAGATGAATGTATATATATATATATATATATATATATATATGAATTCATGTGTCTTCTGTTTGATGTCTTTTATATAACTGTTTTATGTCTAGGTTGATGGTTAAAATCATTATCATAATCAAATCATTATCATTATCATTGGTTGTTTTCATAAACCATGGCACAGTACACAACAAATCATGATCTTATGATCTTTGATCATACAGCCAGATGGAAAAAAATACTTTCTAAATTCTAAATGTGGATAAATAAAGATTTATGAAAAGACGTGAGAGATCCGATATTTATGATTCATAATGGAAGACAGCTTCCTTACCGTCCTTTAATGCTAATTTCATCTACATAGGGCATTTGTATGTTTAAAAACAATTCTAGACAACTCTGGTACCATATAAAGGAAAAAAAACTGTTCATTAATATTAAAGGGATAGTTCACTTTGAAATTAATTTTTGATATGTTTTAGCTTACCTCAAGGGCATCCAAGATGTAGGTGTCTTTGTTTCCACAGTATTTTCAATTTTGACAATCTGGTGTTGTGTGTCAATTATAATGCAGGTATGGGGGTCCACGTCAAAGAGCATGCACAGAGAAGTCCAAATTAAACATGATTTAGTGACTCGTAAATGTAAGTACACATTGATGTTTTCAATACACATTAAGTTTCACATTGAAACCAGCGGCTTGTGTGAGAAAACGAACAATATTTATATCGTTTTTACCTCGTGTAACCACAGCCATGTCCAACTGATCTGAATCAGTTGTCCAATATCAAAAATATAAAAACATATCAAAAATTCATTTCAAAGTGAACTATCCCCTTTATAGTATTGCCATGGAAAGTATTTCCTTATTATGTTAAAATGTGTTAAACTACTGTTAAAATCTACAATTATTTGTGGCACATATAAATGTAGTAGTCTATGAGTTATGAAGGAAAGTGTAACATTTTTTACAGATGCCCCAATTCACCATTATTGACTTCATGGAGTACTCTATGATTGAAACAGTTATTGAAGTTTCGGTCCCCTCTGTTTTGAGTTGTTGTGATAGCCCTCCTTAGATCTACCACCCTGAAAGAGTGCTTGTTTTCTTTTCTCCACCCAATTAGAGATGACCTTTGACCCCTGAGAGTGATGTCTGTCCTGCCACGCTGTAAGGCTTAGATAAATGTCTCATATGCTATGCACTTCAGTCTGTTTTCGTTTTTGAGCCGTCTAATAGTCTGCGATTGAACTGTGAAAAATATAACGACATTCATAATTACTCCTTTGTGCTTTATGATGATGTTAGAGCTTTAGATAGACAGTATACATCGCAGAGAATATCAATGTTTTTAAGGAATTTTGAAGGAAGAGTCAATGCCAGTCTTAAAGGGATACTCCACTGCTCATTTAACTACTCCCCCAGAGTTAAACAGTTGAGTTTTACCGTTTTCAAATCCATTCAGCCTATTTTCTGATATTTAGAAGAGTATCAGTAACCAGACAGTTTCTGGTCTCAATGACTTCCAAAGTAGGAAAAAAATATACTATGGAAGTCAGTGAGACCAGAAACTGTCTGGTTACTGATACTCTTCTAAAAAAAACGGCTGAATGGATTTGAAAACGGTAAAACTCAACTGTTTAACTCTGGGGGAGTAGTAAAATGAGCCTATTTCCAAAAAAAGTGGAGTATCCCTTTAAATAAAGGGCCGTGACAGATTGTTTTCAACTAAAGGCAAAAACTTGTTATGCGTTTTTACCATTCATTTACACGACAACAACGTTTTTGGGGCATGAAATGCAAACTTTAAATATTAATTTAAAAGTAGAATTTTTATAAAATGGTACCTAATGGTACTACAAAACGCAAAATTTGTGCAAACGGTGATGTCATGCGTATTACATGTTCAGTCTATAGACGCGTAGTGTTTATTTAAAAAGCGACTACGCCACTTACTGGCCTGGCTTGAACGATATAGGATTTTTAGTCGTGTTCGCATATCCGTGTGAGCGGAAATTTCGCATACAGACAGACAACAACATTGCACATCGTTGTCGTGTAAACATACCGTTAGTGTAAGTTATCAGCTGATGCCACATACCTAGCTGTTTGTGTGGGGGTGGGGTATCATGGGAGATGCTAAGCTCTGGCCCACAGCCTCTTTCTGTCAAAGCAGATCATTAGGTGTGAGCTGAAGCCCCCGAGGCCTATGCAGGCACCAGCTAGTCTGTGGCTGTGTTTCTGGCTGGTAGGTTTGGGCTGGTGGACCTGTTTGTTATGGTGTAGCGAGCTGCATAATTGGGACATGGGGAGAGGGAACAAGGAGGAAAAGATAAACACAAAAACAGCCTACCTGTTGAAGGCACCGTGTGATGACAGATTATGATGCCTCTGGTTGCCTCTCGTGCTGCGCTGTTGATAATAAAGGAAATTAATGGCATTGTTTGGATAACTCGCTGATCTTTTAACATTTCGATACATATACATGTAGATTTCGCAGTCAGGGATTTAATGAAAAACTATTGCCTGCTTTTCCCGCAATGTGATCATGAATATATGTATGAAAATCTCTTTACGTATTCAGAGTTGATGCTGCAGTGTTTGGAATATAATGAAGATAATGAAAAAGAAAAATTAGGCCACATATAATATGTAACTTTGATTAATGATGCCCTCCCTGTTTATTGTAAAATTGCTGGATTAATATCTATTCTTTCCCCTTATGCTTTTCCCTCTCCTGTGCTCATTTCTTCTAAATTATTTTTTAAACATTTTTTTCTACTTTTTTTTCAGCATTTGTCTATAATGCTTTCTTCTTTCATTTTTCTTTATTTTTATAAAATATGTTAAGTATTTAAAGGGATAGCTCACCCAAAAGTGGAAAATATAGTATAAAGTATTTTTGAAGACATTAGATGTAAAAATGAAAACGGTTTTATTCAATACAATGAAACTAAAACAAATCTTATCCGAATCTTTTCTCTCGTGTTCTGTAGAATAAATAAATACAGATTTAGAATAACAATAATTTGAGTCGATAATGTCAGAATTTTCTATCCCTTTAAGCAGGCTACATTTTCATCTGTTGAGGTAATAATATGAAACCATTTAAATCATACAAGAGGGAGACCTCTGATGTTTTTATAATCAAAACATTCTTAGTTACTATGGATATTCACTTTGGCAATCTAGCAGCTAATGGTACAGACTGACATCTAGAGAAGGGTTTTTTTTTTTTTTTTTTTTTGGTCCGTGGAGTTTGGGAAGGGGAGCAATAGTGTTGATCTTACACGTAATGACCAGTAGCTGGTGGGATGAGTCCATCCATCTCTGTGAAGTAAACGGGTCCCAGCTGGGCTACTGCGTTCAGAATGGAAAAGGGAAGTGAGGCCGGCTTCAACAGCCTCCCTTAAATAAAACAGGCGACAGGATGCACCCACACTCGAGAGGACAGACGCACCATCCAGTGACTTCCGCTGTCATTGGTGTCAAGTCCACTATTAGGCCGCAGAGTGAATCCACATGGTGCCTGCCGTATGAAATGAGACTTCCCATGTGTTTGTGGGAGTGGGGATTCAAACAATAAATCTGTACTCCAATTCAACCTGTGAGCGATCTGTACGCCTCCAGCAATAAGCATTATGAAGGGCTGCGTTACTAGTTTTTAAGTTGTGTTGTTAAATAAGATTGAGTGCAAAGTGGTCAAACCTGAAAACGGTTGAGATATTTTGTATTTTTTTAAAGAGACATCATATATATCTCCAACAACTTTTGTTGTAATATTACTGTAAATGGCACAGTGGCTAAATAGACCAACAAATTGCATTATATTGTATAACAACATTTATAATATAGATCTTAAGATTATGCAAAATTATTATTGATTAGCTGTGATAATGAATAAATAAACTCATTAAAGAACATTGTTATTATTTTCATGAAAGACGTCATATTAGCCTATAAGTCTGAGCAGAGTCATAACATAACCTTGTTTTGACTTCTTAAATTTGGTGCAATGGCAAACAACCAGTTTAATAATTTGCCTTATTCACTTGAACATTCATTTGACTATCATTAGTCAAGTTATCCTCTCCTTGCAAAAGCATTTAGTTTCTATCTCGAACTGTAAGAAATATTGTAATAATGGGCAATTTGTCAAATAATTGTCCATGCTATGTTTTGACAGACACATTATCCTGTAAAACACGTCATTAGCATGGAAGACACAACAAGCTAATGGATGTCCTGTCCCTCAGCACCTCAGCAACTGATCTGGACAATTGTTAACCAGTGCTTGGTCATCATTCCAGTTTGCTTTCAGCAGACATATTCTGTCTCACCTTAGTGCGGCATCTTTCACATTTAAAAGAGGCCATACACTTGGCTTGCACACTCCCTTGAGGAGCTGTCTTGGGCTTGGCTTCATACCATCATTTAAAATCATAGATCAAAAACCATTGAAACCATATTTATGTTGCTCACTTGGTTTAGATGTATTTAAAAGTGTTATGATGTATTGTATTCTTTTCATGTGGTTTATATAATGGATGCCTTTTTTAAAGAAACAGCCCAGTTCCTTCCCATTTGACATAATGCATTAAGAAGCTGGATTTGCTGAGTTAATCAATCTATTTCAGAGGCTAAAGACAGTGAACCTGACCTTCTGTCCTCCAAAAATAAAAGCCCATTTCCCTTATCATGGAAGTGAGAACTGTAATTCTACAGTGGGCCTAAATATTAGTGAGGTTCAAATGTCCAACTAATAGCTGCTTAATAGATTCACCTGGCATTTTTAAACAGGGCTGCATTAGATACTTTTCACATTTTGGTCGTGCTGTTTTATGTTAGAGGTGTAACCTTTAGACATTTCTCAAAAGATGAGCGATATATTTGTAATTGTAATTCTCTGTAATTGTATTTCAGATGTACAGCTATAGTAGCCTGGCTGCGCCCTCCTACGCACTTCCGCTCAATTTCATTTTACATGAAATGAACTAGAGTCTGGTTGAACTATAGTGAGCTAAATGAAAAACTAACCTGATGCTACATTTCTGTTTTCATTTTTAGAAGGATGCTGTTGCAGAATGCAGATATTATATTTTGAATATGAACATTACTTAAATATGAGGCGTTTGTGTGAATGGCTAATGTCTTGATGAGAGTGCTGCATGAATGTAGATGTACTTGAAGCTGTCAGCAGCAGGGCTGTGCGCTCAGAGATGCAGCTGATGGAAGTGGCGCCAGTGAGCGCCGATGGATCAGATGTCGAGCATTACACAGGTAGAATGGCGCACCACAGAGAGTTCCAACGTGCTGGTAAATCGGGAACAAACTAGGGCTCACGTGATGCCGGGGGTCTTCTCTGAGGAAGCCAAAATAAAAGGTTCCGTCCATATATCAAACCTTTAACACATTTCAGTAGCTAAAGTGAGAACGTCGTTAACAATTTAAGCAAAGAAAGAAACCCTAAAAAAATCGCTCACCAAAATATAGGCTACTGACAAATTCCTTTAAAATATAATTTCTAAAATGCAATCTTATCTGGTAATTCAAAGAAAGAATTGTGACAGACGGCTTAAATTGAATGCAAATCATTTCGATTCCAGTCACATTTATTTGCATCAAAGGAATAGACGCGCAATAAATGACACTTTTCAAGCGGTACGTATGTTGTATAATATCGTCCCAAATTAATCCAGCACTTAACGTTTTTTTATGTAATGGAAATCAATTGTTTACCAGGTGCAATGCACATTAATGATGCATTTTAAAGCACCAACACACTTTAAAGTTATAATTAAGTCTTCATCACTAAAAACAAAAAAATGACAATTTTAGCGAAAATATAGGCTACACTATTATACCTCATTAAACATTCATGTTGGTCATTTGGCCGGCATTAATATGGAGCCCCATCAAATATTAATACTTAAATGCATCTTATACGTTAAATAATCACCCCCTTTCTTCCAGAAGGAATCGATAACCTGAACGTGTTTGCTTTCCGTCTAATATCGCTTATTCGTTTTGTTATTGTCTGATTTAGAAAGATTAATGCATACAAAATAAAATGAATAATTAAAGCATAAGTTAACACATGAGCACTCTAACGGATCGATGCATCTTGCCAAATTAATGTGGATAAATTCTGTCCTGACTAACATTTAAAATAAATAAATTAAAATAGTTTGAAAACACATTTCATCCAGAATTCCTTTATGTTGTTGCAATCTAAATAGCTAATCATCCATTTTTGGTGAATAAGGCAATTAATCAGATAAGTCAGAATGATTGCTTTATTCAGATTTAATTTCACAGTGTATTGTATTATGTTGACTGTATGGTTTTGGTTATGTTGTGGGATTGATCCGTCTCTAAAATACTGACAAATCAATGTAGGCCTAATTAATTTGAAATCTAAGAGTTCATCATGGTCGCGAAATATTGTTAGCCTATGTTGTATTGAAAATAGGCTATCCAAAGACAAGGTTTCTCGACAATATAGACTGCATTGTTAATATAATGTAGGCTAGCTAATTGAAATGGGTTTTTTCTTTCACGTGCGTTTTTTGTTTTGTTAAAAAAAATGGCCTGTGTTTTGGTTTAATAAATCTTCCCTTTTGAGTTACCCTGAAGAGGGAATTCCAGTGAGTTTCATTGAATAGAATCGTCGTGGATTCTTTAGCCAATTGGGTCTCTCACCCCAGAATTGGAGGCTTAATTTTACCCAGCCTCTTTGGCATTTTGATTGATGTTCCCGTGGCTCCATCCGGCAGGCTATAGCTATAAGGGTAAAGAGAGGCAGGAAAAAAAGACAATCGTCTAGTTCAGTCTTACTCACACATGCAGTCAACGCTATTAGATAACGACAAACTGGACTAAACTGCGTTTTAGTAGCTGTATGATAACTGGGGTGACGTGGAGGATCCTGTAGGCTCGCAGGAGCACGCGCCTCTCCACACCATGGATCATATGGGAGCGCATCTCCACCAGACGCACGCAGACACCATCAGTTTTGGGATCGACCAGATTCTTAACAATGCAGACCAGGGGAGCTGCATGATCGCCAACCCCAGAATGCAGGACATGGACTACGGTTTGGGCTGCATAGTCAGCACAGCCTACAATACCATGACTGGCAACTACGGCGTCAATAACTCGGCTGGATACAATGGAAACTCGTGCAGCGTTGGTTCCCTCAACGGCTCGTACAACATGAACTTGGGCGCGAATGTTAATGGGAATTGCCTTAATTCTTCGGGAGTGATCCGAGTTCCAGCGCACCGGCCGCTGAGCAGCGTTCACTCGTCCATTCCCACCAGCGCTACCACGGTGCCAAGTATGGGAAGCATGGGCACCATTAACAATCTCACGGGATTAACGTTTCCATGGATGGAGAGTAACAGGAGATATACCAAAGAGAGATTTACAGGTAGGCCTAATCGAAATCACTCTGAACTCGCAGTGGTGTTTGTGACACTGTAAAATGTTTTCATCATGTTGTAACAATATCAGTAATCAAAGGTCGAAAAACTATACGTGTGGCTATTGCAGGTTGTAACTTGTCACAACTTTTTACTTAAAAATTTAAGGAAGCAATTAGGCTACGCTTGATTTGATCACGCAGAAATTCACGGATTAATATGATTTATAATGACTTTATTGTTAAAGTCCTTTTACTTCTGACAACAAAGGACATTTTAGAACTTTCGATATAAAAATAGGCCTACTGGATATAAAGTTTAGTAAGCCACTGGTCTCGCGAATTAATAAACGAGCATTTCTACAAATATCAACTATTGCAAATTTAATGCAGTAGGCACAGACAAATTAACATCCACAAATTGTTTTCCCTATGGGGACGTAACAATAGTCGTATCAATATAAACGTGCCAATAGTCGAGGCTAATGTTGATTTATAAGGCATGGCCATTATTGTTTTAGCATTATGTAAAATAATTACACATTGGAAAGTGTGCAGTTGTTACCTTAATGTACTATTGACTTAACCCTCTTTGATTCAGGGAAAATAAATAATTATATTTTTGATCATGCATTCTAAAAAATGCTGGGTCAATTTTGGGTCAAATATGGACAAACCGAAACGTTGAATTAAAAAATGCAATTAATAAATTTAACCCAACAGCTGGGTTTGTCCACATTTCACCCAAAATTGGGTTAAAACAACCCAGCATTTTTTAGAGTGTGATAAAATCTCTTAGCCCCATTTAAATGAGGCACATCTTTTTTGTTTTACAGTGTTTTTGTTGATGTTGTTTACATTTAACACACGTCATGAGGAAATGCCAAAAGATCCCTGTCTGCTTGCTTGGCTGAACTTATTCGATATATTTCGTGATTGTTGCATGCTTTTTTAAAGGACAAAAGTCGCCTTTCTCCTCTGGAAGTCTCATTTGCTTCACACTGCTTGGCTGTGGCGTTTTGCTGATATCTTCCGCTTGATTTCAATCTGTCTCTCAATAGTGGCCCTCTCACCGTTCACTGTAACACGCCGTATAGGTCACCCGTATCAGAACCGAACCCCTCCGAAGAAGAAGAAGCCCCGGACTTCGTTCACGCGCCTCCAGATCTGCGAGCTGGAGAAACGCTTCCACCGTCAGAAGTATCTGGCGTCAGCTGAGAGGGCAGCCTTAGCGAAAGCACTTAAAATGACTGATGCGCAGGTCAAAACATGGTTCCAAAACAGAAGAACGAAATGGAGGTGAGCTCTTCTGATCTAATCATGGTTTTACACTCGCATGTAATGCATTCTTTTTCGTCTAACCACTAAACTCAGTTAAGTATTTTGTTTTTATAGCAGCCTACTCCAATGAGGTCAGTTGGGTCAGTCCCTAATGCATTCCATTGGTGGTTTGTATAAGGCCTGTTTATGCAGTTCACTTAATATCGAAGCAATCCAATCGGTACATCCATATTATTCAATTTGATCTATTCATATTTGAATGATGACAATTGAATGTCCCTTTTCTTTCTCAAGACTTAATTATGGACTTCTAATGCATTTTTTTTTACTACAGCTCTTACTATTTTTTAACAATCTGTTTGACCTAACTTCAGAAACAGACCTGAAAAATTACAGAAATTATGCTCTAATTTTGTAACCAAACTTTGCTCTAAACTCTTATTTATGATTAACTGAAGATGGATAATTGATGTTATGATGATTTCATGTTCAGGCTATAACAAAAATTATTTAATATTTAATTAAATATTATACCATGAAAAATAAATCGTATTGCGATTTGGCTAAATAAGCGTTTGACGTCTGACATCTGAGAACCAGAAATGTAATTTATATGATGTTTGTATATTATATTTATACATTTACAGGTCTAGCATAGGCCTGAAATATGCATAGCCTTAAAAAACTGAATTCTGCTGTATTTTAAACTATAAGCTTTAAAATATAAGCCTTGCAAAAAAAAAAGTGCTACTGGGAACTTTTATGGGTTAAGAAATAAAAGTTAAGAATAAAAGTTGACACAACGTATGACGTGCAGTATAGGCTACTGTAAGAATTATTTAGGGAAATCCACGTTATGAGGTATTGGCCTAATTACAAAACGATTGATAATATTTATGTATGTATTCTTTGTAATTAAGATCATATATTGTATTCGTATTCTTGCTGTTATTAGTAGGCCTATGTATGACTGGAATCCGCGACTAATGACTCCTGTGATCCACGTCACACAGGCGGCAGACAGCAGAGGAGAGAGAAGCAGAGCGACAACAAGCGAACCGAATTCTTATGCAACTTCAGCAAGAAGCTTTTCAGAAGACTATAAACCAACCTGTTACTCCGGACCCAATCTGCCTTCACAACAGCTCTCTGTTCGCACTTCAGAACCTTCAGCCCTGGACTGAGAACACGGGGAAAATCAGTAGCGTTCCCAACACTGATTGAGATGGGCAGACTTTTATGGACGTGGGATGTACAGAGGAATATCATTGCTTTCTTCTTTCTAATGTAAAATTAGTCTTTCATTTGTAATATGCAAATTGTACAAAAAAGTCTATTTGATGGCTACAATCGTTCAGATAATCTTTTTTTTGTTTTTAAGGAACAATATGCAAAACATATTTCGTAACTCAGACATTCATTTTTAATTTGTATACTTCCAAAAGCATAACGTATGTGGTAGGCTAACGCGTTTATAACGTTTAACTATTAATAGTCTCAAAATAAATAAAATAGGCTGTTGTTAACACATAAACGAACGTACGAATCTTCGTACGAAACGTACGAAGCTCCCAAAAGCCTATGTAGGTCCAATTTAAGTAGGTCTGCTATTAAAATGTTTAACTTTTCGCCCAAGCCTTATCAAATTATCTTGCAATTAAAGCTATATCCACTGAATAAATTATTACTGACTATAGGAAAAAATCGTGACAGCTGAAAAAATAAATTGGCCATATTGCACATTGCGCAAAGCACGTATGAGAAAAAAATCAGGTAAATAACGCAACCTCTGTTAGCCTAATAAGGTAGGCATCGTTATGATTAACAGGCTATCCGTGTTGTCATTGCCAGGATTAGACACAGATAGCCCACAACGGCCTCACTGTATGAAGACTGAAAAGCTTGCACCTCTTTACTCACAAATGAGTGAAAACGAAAGAGTCGTGCATGCATGCGGATTTTCATGCCATAATGAAGGTGATTAAACCATAGGGGTGAATTCAGGTTGAGAGGAACGTTTTTGCCAAAGGTGTCCCAATCAACCTGAATTCAACATATGTCTACATGATGAAAAGACACCGGCTTTAACGTGTAGCCTAAAGGGTGCTCTAATGTGCACTTTTCTGAAAAGCGTAAAAACTTCCATAACTTCATAGGCTTCTTGGAAGAATGAGAATAGCTAAGGCCAATCAAGATTAATTCTCACTTATTTGAATGAACTGTTTCCAATTGTAATCAGCTAATGCTGATTAACTTAATTTTATGAATATGAATAAAGTTATTATAAAGTGTTACCAATTCATTTTTTTTCTTCATAATTGTTGGCCTAATATACGCCATACGCTTGCATTGAGCGATTGCATTTTTTGCACGTTTGTTAACACTTTCAACAAATTCGTGGATTAAACATTAGGCTACAGGTAAAAATGGGCCAATGAGTCTGTACATAAATGGGCCGGCTTTCATTTTTTATGCTTGTGATAACTAAGTGAGACTTATTTTTTCACCATAGCCTGAAGACGGAAGCGTGATATAAATTAAAGCACTTGATATGCAGAAATATGTTGTCGCAACTTTCCAGAAAAAATATTCGTTGTCAATTATGTAATCATTTTTACATTATTTGTAGTGCATTTATGTTTTTAGCTTTCTGGATATGTTCTCGGGAATCTAGAAGCAGCATTTATTTTGTTCAGATAGGCTCTATATGAAAGAGACAACGCCGAAATATCTGTGTTCAGTAGCCTAACTCCTGTAGCTACACGTCACATTTTACGCACTCAACAGTTTCTCAAAGACATCAACTTGGTAGCACTGTATGCGTATTATTTGTTATTAAAATATAAGCTTATGTGATACAAGGTTTTTATTTGTCCTTTATTTTCTTCGAAGATGGCGTGACCTTTAAAATCAATATTTTATTATAGCTTGTTTGATATAGGCCTAGCTAAATATGTCATGTCGCAACCTGGGTCTTTCTGTAACTGTTTAGCGCTTTTGTTGAGTAACCATAGCAACACCTCACATGGCTTGTCATATCTCTCATCTAAGTGAATGACAGTTTTGGTTGCATGATAAATGTGTGCCTTGGAGAATAGAGAATGCGTGTGTTTGTGATATTGACGATGTGTAGATGTGATGGTGTTTCTGAAACTAAGCAGAAGCTTATCCAACGTTTCATCATCTCTTCCGAAATCGCATAATGTGTCGCTTAAAACCTTCCAGCATGTTAAGAGATGGAAGTCATTTAGCGCAGAAACATCGGGCAATGAACCAGTAACAGTAGGCTATCTACGTTAAGATATCTCATTCCACGGTGGGCTGGAAATAATGGCATGCGATGAGAGTTTACATTAATTCATTTAGCAGACACTTTTATCCAAAGCGACTTACAAATGAGAACAATATAGAAGCAGTTAAACTAACAGTATAGGACAACAAAGTGCTATGACCCCTCTCAGTTTAATTTAACGCAGTTTTTATTATTATTATTATTTTTTAAGAGAAAAGAGAAAGTGTTTAGTAGGCTACTGGATCAAGTGCTGTCGAAAAAGATGGCCTATAGGCTACGTCCTCAGCAGTTTCTTGAAAGTGGCTACTGACTCAGTAGCTCTGGTTGAACCGATCTCACGGGAATTCGTACGAATTTTACGAGGTGGCTAATTCGTAACAATTCATACGACCTCAGTCGTACAAATTAGTACGATTTTAGCTAAATCGTACATATTTTACGAATTGGCCAATTCGTATGAATTCGTACGAATGACCTACCCCTGACCCCGCCCCTAAACATAACCGTCACGTGGGTTTAGACAAATCGTATGAATTCGCACGAGTGAGGTCGTACGAATTAGTACGAATTAGCCACTTTTTAATCACTCGTACGAATTCGTACGAATTGGTCGTGAGATAGGGTAGGTTGGGCAGGTCATTCCACCAAAAGGGAACAGTCATCATGGTAATTGGTAAAGGTCCGAGTCTGAGAAAGAGATTTTGTGCCTCTTTGCGATGGTAGGCTACCACAAGACGACATTCGCTAGCAGAGCTCAAGTTTCTGTATGGCACATAAGTCTGAAGTGAGTTCAGTGCCAGTGGTTGTTCTGTAGGCAAACGTCAGTGACTTGTTTACGCGAGCGGCAATGGCAACCAGTGCAATTTTGTGAGGAGAGAGGAGTGACGTGTGCTCTCTTCGGCTCATTAAAGACCACTGGCTGCAGAGGTTTGACGTCAGAGCAAGCTGGAAGACCAGCCAGGAGAGCGTTACACCTCTAGTTTAACTCTATGCCCACTTTAACATATAAAGATGGAATAGGCCTATTCCTGATAATGATATTTATTTTTCTGTTTTCATTTATTTTTATTTTTTTAAATGACGTCCCCGCAATCAACCCGATCACGGCGTGTTACCTCAGTTTCCTGGATGCAATTCATTATCTTCATATCGGCAATACAATCTCCTAGAGAACTTGCCTTTTAGATCAAATATATCCGTAACAATCTGTGGCTGTATGCCTCACATTGGGTATGCCAACCTTATGGTAAATAATTAGAAATTAGGCTGAATCAACTGTTGTGTAAGTTGCGCAACTTCCAATTGTCTGAAGTTAAGAGGAAGTTGGAACATAGGTTATCGATTCATTTTAAGACAAAATTGGGGTCAAACTGTTACTACAAATTACAACAGAAGCAAACTCAATTGATTTTGTATCTTCAATATGTCCTGAGTAAGGAAGAACAAAAAAGTCCCGAAGAATCCCATAGCGGAAAGTTTCGAAAAAGACCCAAATATAGCCTACTCTCCGCCCTATTCATTCTTCTCACGTGAATAGGGTATTTTTTTAACCTTTTAGATATCACCATAAAAAGTACTTATTTGATTACTTGCATCAAGACAAACAAAAAAATGTATTACAAGTTTTTTTTTAAACTGTTTGTCAACATTACCCATGTAATGCAGCATAATTAGGCTACTGCTATTGCATCACAATAGGCTATAGATCTAAACATTGGATATAACCAGGTGAAGATGTCTTGTTGAATCTTGTTGAAATCTTACAGGAAAAAAAAACTATAGAGGCAAACAAATGTCAGCATAAGGGGCAGAGATTCAGTCATTCATTCGTTTTTATTTGACCCATTGCTTTCTGCATTCTCCTTTCCCGTGTCTCATGTTCTTCCTTCAGACTCATCCCCCAGAAACAGTCCCACGGACAGCCCCAAACCCAATCTCTGCTATAAGAATTAATAAAGGGTGTTTTTTTTTAAAGTAACCTACTTCTTTGTGCCTCAATCATTGCTCATGGGTAGCCTAAATGGGTTCCATTGATATTTTACTGTTAGCAACAAGATTCAACCAGACATCTTCACCTGGCTATACCCGTTTAGATCTGTTGTGGTATTTATGCAAACCAGCATAATTATATCATGCACCGATTGGCCATGTTAACAATTTGAAACTTAATACATTTTTTGTTCGTCTTGATGTAGCCTAACCAATCAACTGAATAGACTATTTGGGTCTTTTTAGAAACTTCCCCAAATGAATTTCGGGGCTTTTTTCTCCTTCAGTTGATCAGTTGAGTTTGCTTCTGTTGCAATTTGTTCAACCCTTTTTTCATAAACATAGACTGCACTGACTGGACTCAAGTATTAAATATTGTAATGTTGTAGGCTACACATAGGCTAATGTCTGAGAGTGCAAATTACAATTAGGTAGGCATAGGCTATAAATATAAGAACAAGATTTTTTTTTTATTTTTGTTATGTGGGTACATGTGGCTTGTCAATTTCAAAACAGTTGCAGATTTGATTCAAAGTAGCCTTGCATGATGCAGCACGTTTTTGTTTTCTGTTTGTGTTACAACGCAATTAAAGGGACAGCCCTGATTCACTTAAAAAATGTAAATTGTATCCCTTTAAGAAGAAAATCGCGTAACATTACATCATATAATTTTACTTTATATAATTCATAAAATGTCCATTTATTTTTGCAGTCATACCTAATAGTCGGGTACCATCACAAAAGGTAATTTTGTAGTTTTGAGTATGTTCTGTAACATTAGTAATTAATTTCCCTGTCTGACAGGAATGTATTATTTCGTACTAGTATCGCTTTGAGAAAACAACTGCATGCAAAGCAGATACAAATGTGCATAACATTTAGATTCTGCACTTCTTTAGCGCCGCCTACACCATTTCGAGTGCATTTGGTGTCCCTAAAAGATGACGTAAGACACGTCATTTTTCCTCGTCTAAACATCCTTCAGTTGTGTAATTTTTTGCAGCGACAAGGGAAACGTGCACAACAGTAAAGCATTTATCGCAAGATGTCTCTTTTACGTGTTTGCTGCTCGACAGCTGGAGGTTTTGTTAAGAGAGGATTGTTTTTAGAGTCGACTTATCCTGGTGAGTGTTTATTTAATGCTTGCGTGCCCAACATGCGTCTACTAACGTTACTAACGTCACGTAACGTTACTTATGTCACATTGATCTTTATAATTTTCAACCTTCTTTATATTGATTACTGAGAATCGTGAGTCTTACGAACAGCGACAGATTTGTTGAAACATTGCACTGCTGTCTCTACAGCATATCATAGGACAGCAGGATATGCTTCTGGTGGGGTGACCAAAGATAAAGAACCTTTAAAGAAAGCAAAAACGCCCCAAGGACGCTTTGACATGGACGAAAATGAGCCCAAATCTAATGATGTCCTTAAAAGTAAGAACACACGACAACTCTGTTATACGGTTATATGATCGTTGAATAAATTACATAAAGGACAGCGAGCATAAGGAAGGATAGGAACTGTTTTAGGCCTATGTCTATTTTACAGATGCTGTAAATCAGATGACATATTTAAAGTGTATAATTAATTATGACACAAAACGTTTGTTTAATTTCTCCTTTAACAGGATTTCCAGATGATGTGAATCCAGAAACTAAGGAGAAAGGTGGCCCCAGAGGCCCTGAACCGACACGATTTGGTGACTGGGAAAGGAAGGGTCGTTGTATTGATTTTTAGATTTGGCCTGCTAAAATACTCAGATTTATTTATTTTACCATTTGAGTCATTTGAATGTAATCATTAATTCAGCATACAGATATAAATAAGATAATTTTTGAACCTAGAAATGATGTTCGTCTCCACTGATTATGTGGGCCTATGTAATAGTGTGTAAGTGTGAAAAAGTAGTAATTACTTGAATGGATCTGTGTAGTCTTTAATTTGCATTGTGATAAGAATCTGTATGTGTATATATTACTGGTGTAACAGTTCGATACATATCACAATACTGAACTCATATAATATTATTGCTCCAAGACGTATGTTAAAAGGTTAACAAAAAATGTACTGTTGATTAAAATTATACATTTGATGTTACATTGAGGGTGTACAAGAATAAGCTTGGATTTGGTGCTGGTAACCCAATGCACTGGACAATGGTGACACCATGATACAAGTAGTCATTATTCTGAAGCTGAAAATACAGAGTTATTTTAGATGAATATGCTTGAACTCTGTCACTGACTAACTGACTAGATATATTTAAAACAATGTAAGCCACTTTTTACACAAATAAAATAACACAAATAACACACACACACCCACATATATATATATATATATATATATATATATATATAAATCTCTGAGAACTTTTTTCTCACGCAGTAATTTGATTTTGGGTGAACTTCCACGATAGCCTATATTGTCACTATCCACAATACATATTGTTGCATTTTTATATGAAAGAGGGTAACAAAGTGTCCAAAAGGTCTCTCTAAGGAATAAACATATTCAACCATAAAATGTATATTAATAATTTATTTTGTCACATTTCAAACATTCAAAGTTTTGTCACAAGGACATTTATGTGTTTAGTGTCGTATAAGTAGTCATTTTTATTTTGTGAAAATAATATACTGTTTCCCTAAGTATCTGCACATTAATTGTTAAGGCTACAGGCAGTACCACATCAGCCTTTATGCAAAAACTCTGCAAAGACTACAAAACTGAACAGTGGCAGTTTGGCTGACATGTGGCAGGGGATAATTCAAAGCACATTCAACAAATACATTATTCTTTGCTGTCTCATGTGTTTTACCATTTAATATAGCGCGATAAATAGTATTTACCCCTCCATATGGCCTGTGCATTATGAAAGGTCTTATTAGATTGTATTTAAATATTAAAATCATACAGTAATTTATTTGATATGTTTTTTTCTAAGTCATTTTTATGTTTATTTAAAGTTTTAACATTTTATTTGTAAAATTTGTTGTTAGAAATTGGTATGATTTCAGAATGTAGTTTTTAAGGTTTAATTCGTAAGAGTTTATTATTATTATTGTCTATAAGCTCCTGTCCTGTCAGGGTTAAATATTTAGACATGCTTTCGCAAACAGGGTTGCAAGCTTATAATGTTAACGCTACCCAGTTAATAATAGGTTTGCCGAAGTAAACGATAGTGTATTTATCAGGTTTCAAACAAATGACAACATTCTACATTACCTTAGCAACTGTTTACACATAATCATAACTTCACCTTTCGCGTCACACCGGCTGCCCAACCTTCCTACACACACATACGTCACTAATGACGCAAAAGTCACAGTGGCCTCAAAATTTGGATTTCACAAAGCAAAGGTTTGACTTTTAAAATGATATAACAGTAATATTTCATTAAATTTGATTAAATGGTCTCCCGGTTCCCCATTCGCTGTATTTTTAAGCTATTTTATTATCCCACTGTACTTCGTCTCAGTTTCCGCTTCCGGTCAGTTACTCCAATCGGCCATATTCCGCCGCTCAGTCTCTACCTCTCAACACAGTCGCCGCTCTGTTGCCTTCAGCCCATCATAGTTTCATTTCACAGGGGATGGTCTTCCATTTATAACGACCCAAGTGAACAGAGTGAATCGGAGGAAAGACCGGTGATTTTATCCAGAGACGTTGACAGAAAACGGTCCGAGATGACGACTCGATCGGAGAGGGAAAAGGCTCAGAAACTGAACGAGCAGCATCAGGCCATTCTGTCCAAAATGCTGAGAGAGGATGATAACAAGTACTGCGCCGACTGCGAAGCCAAAGGTGAGATGATATAAAAAAAAATAAAAAAAATCCACTATTCCTTCCAACTCGCGTTATATGTTTTTATCACCTGTACGCGACAGGACTCTCGTTGAACAGCCCGTTCAGGTTTCTCATGCTTCACGGTCCTGAGTCACCCGGAGAAATAAGGCCATAAATGTGTCAAAAGCTGCCTATTTTGACAGCATATCCCATATGAATTGAATGATGTCTAGACCCTGACGGCTTATTGTGCTTATATCCGACGAATCACTATTCAGCCATGTGTCTTTGAGCAAAACCATTACTAATGCATGAATGGAAAACCAGCCTGGAGTTGAACTAATCAGAAGGTTTAATACTGTCCGCCTGACGTTATATATTCAGGTGGTTTTATAGTGGTGATGCTGATTTACCTATGTATGTGTACCGGCTTTGTTGATGATGACACAGATGATCACTGTTCCACATCTCCACCCGTTTCATAATGGTTCACCTTACACTGCATACCTACCCTATTATGTGTTCACAGGGACTTTGTAGCTAAAAGTGATAAGTTATTTGACTATTAAGCACAAGTGAAGTGAAAGCAGTTTTTTTGTTCTTGGTCATATCAATATCTTTCTTTCTTCAGATTGTAACCTGGTGACCGCAACTGGTTACAGTTACAGCTGTTGAAGTGGGTGGTCTCACTGTGTTTAGTTTAAGTGTGCTCACTTAAAGGTGGGTAAGCGATATTTCAAAAATGCTGTTGGACATTGTTAATATTTGAAATGATAAACACTCCCCTCTCTTCATTGGTCCGCCTCCAAAACTCACCATCCACTCCTAACCACCTTCGGTCTCGAAGGAGTCGTCAGTGCGACTCTTAGTAGCAGGCCTTCATTACGCACGCAATCCAAGAGTGGATGTCTGTTTATCATTGCAGAAGTGCAACAAAATAATATTTCACGGAAAATAAAGTGCAGAGGATAAATGAATGACAATGAACCACAAAAAATGTATGTACAGTACACTATAGTAATTACAAACAAGAGTTTGTTGTTAGTTGCCAACATCACAGCAACTCCAGTCCAGACAATCAATGACACTCAAAACCAGTGTTACTCACATGTGGAACGGAATCAAAGCAACGTCCACGTCTGTTTTCAGGCCTTCCCGTTTAGCTCTCTCCTGCGCTGGAAAGCTTCTCTAATATTAATGCAAGCCCTAAAATTCTTTCCTGATCACTTCTTCATTTTCAAATCTCCTCCTTGCTAGTTCTCTCTCTTCCACTGTTATACGCCCCCAATAATGCTGATTGGCTACACGTTTGTTTGTGTGTCGGTGCGACTAACTTCCAAACAGCATTTTTCAAATAATGCTTGCCACACCTTTAAAATAGTCATAAATGTATCAGTACAGTTTCTTGGTGCTTGGTTGTTGTTATACTTTTTGGAATGTTGCAGTTGTTGTTATAAACTATACATTCATGCATATTATTTATTCATATGCCCTCATTATCTTTAATCAAAACAACCTTTACGATAACCTCAACAATAAAATAAAATTTTAGATGGACAAAATCAAGTTCTGCCTTTTTTTTCTTGTTTGAGAATTCGTTGCACTCTGAAATGCATCACAATAAAAGACTATCGCAACTTCCGTTTCATGCCAACTTTAATGTGTGAAGCATGTTAATGTGTGAACTTGAAGACTAAAATAATGGTCAGTTTTTAAACTCGTCATTAAATGAAATTATTTTCTAATTTCCTGTTTTCTATTTTGTAAGTGCATGTCATAGATCTTATTGTGAACAATTTATTTGTGCACATTATTTAAAAATGTTTTGTCCTTATATCTTAATGTCATATCTCAATATTCCAGTTAAAATGACTTCTTAACATTTATTCCTCTTAAACCCGCCATCTTAAAATCCAATCAACAATCGACAAAGAACCAAGTGCCAACCTAATTTTTTCCACATAATCCATTGCTCTTGGATGTTCTTTAGAATACAGAAGAAATTATTGGTTGCTATTTATTTCCTTTTTTATTTATGGCTTTAATACATCATTGTTACATTATATTGTTACAAAGTTGCAAGCAAGTCCTTTACTGTCACTTTGGTGTATCTGTGTGCAGTTGTATTTGTAACATGGAGCTGAACATTGAGAACAAAATGCATTGTCATTTCCTTGCTTTTTTGTAATTGTGCCCGTACAGTGGCAGTGACATTGCTATATTTGCTAGTTACAAATCTTACCAACAAATCCTGATGCAAGCTTATAGGTTGACTGCCACAAATTCATTTCAGATCTTTAAATTCTGTTTTAATCCCTAAACAATGTCCCATTGGAAAGAGTACATCCTGGGTGGAATGTGAACTAAAGGTGCTCAATGTTCATGGGGTTCATCATAATCCATCAACAAAACCCTGGTAACCATGTTTTCCATTTCCACCGTCTGTTCTGTTTCTGTTCTTCCGCCTTTCCATAAAGGTCCATTATCTCCATACAGAGCATATGAGAATATTTAGGCAGGAGGCTGTCTTTGGTTCTGCGATGTCTCAGGCCAGCAGCTTCTAAGCTCAGCTTTCGTCTTAACCAGACCAGTTTCATCCACTCTGAGCTCTCCGGTGTCTTAAGTGCAGCCACACCTCACTACTCATATTGCCTGGCCTCTTTCTGCCTCTCTCTGACACGATTCTAGTCCTGATGGGTGGAGTTTTGTTGCTTCATTTGCTTATGAATGACAGCCTTGAAAGAGTGTTGAAGTCAGCATGAAATCAAAAACTAGCCTATTTAAATTACCCCAAAATCATCATTTACTTAGCCTCATCATGTCTTTCCAAACTTGAATGACTTTCTTTCTTCTGTGGGACATAAAAGAAGGTATTTTGAATAATGTTGACCATTGACTTCCATTGTATGGACAGAAAACATTAAACTGTCCCAAATGGCGCAGTAATCACTGTGTGTACTCTACCATCTAGTTTTATAAAGTTATTTTGTCATCCATTATCAGTTGAGAGTATGTAGTGCACAACATTCTACACTAGTTGTTGAAACTGCAACTTATTCCTTTTGGAATTTTCAGTGTGAACACACTGCTCACATCATTCATACTACAAAATGGTATAGAGCAGTGCATTAGTATAGGATTTGGGATGCAAAAAACTTTTTGCTTTTCCACAGAAAGTAGGTAGATATCTGATATAGTTTCATTTTCATTTCATTCTGATACAGATATATGTTTTATTTTTAGCCCGACTCAATCTTTAATACTCTTTCGTGGTCTTATTGTAAACAATCTGTGAACAATAATTCAGGTGTGTGTTTGGGGGGTGATTTTGTACATAATATATCAAAATGTAGTTACTCCCTCAGAGGCTCCATCTGTGAATTAACTTTCCTGCTTGGTTGATATGCAGGCTATTGAGATTTGCGCATTGTTATGCTATGCCCTATTTTCAACATATAGCCTAACTGCTTATTGGTAAAATCAACTCCAAAGTGGGTTGTAAAAAAGGTTTCATGTTGGTTCACTCGACATAAGCAAACTTTAAGGTTTAGTAAGTGAAAGAAGAGCACCACAACACACTTGTAGCCAATCAGCAGTAGGAGGTGTGTACACATGATGGGAGGGAGAGCATGAGCAAGAGGGAGATTTAAAGAAAGACTGTAGAAAGAGAGATGGCTGGGAGACATTACAAAAGAGAAAAGATCATAAGAATATCACTGGAAAAAGAAGGGGTTTGATTTAGGCAAGAGCTTTAGAACCATTTAATATTAGAAAAGCTTTACAGCGCTGGAGAGACATAAGCAGGAAGGCCTGAAAACAGATGTTGAGGTTGTTGTTCCTGCTCAATACACGAGTACTATTACTGCTGGCGACTAACAACCAACTCTTGCTTGCAGTATACTCTCATGTATTCTATGTTCATTTTTTGTTTTTCGTTGTCATAATTTCGTCATCTTTACTTTTTTTTTCAAAGCATTATTTGGGTCGCTGCAGCTATGATAAAGATACATCTACTCTTGCACTGCATTTTGGGCCGGAGCAATGAAGTAAGGGGTGTGTAGGGTTAGGAATCAAAAATCTATTCCAATTCTGGAATTGAATACTTAAGCTTAGGAAGAGGATACTTGTTATTAAATTAAAATGATCGATTCCTTTGTGTACATTTAAATGACTTAAACCATTCAAGCGCAACCAGTCCTAAATGTGTTGCACACACATCCAAAACGTGCGCACACTTCTGTGATTTAAACCAGTTTTAAGGCAGACGAAACCGCACTGACGAACAGGAGATACAGTTAGAAGGCTATTCCGTCTGCAAATTCCTGAATTGTATTATATTATTATGTTGACAATGTATTAAAGGACAAATGGAATATAATTACAGTATTTTATGTATTTAGGCTATACTGCTTTTCATACATTTCATGAAGATGCGTGCCATCAAAGTCAGGCAATACAAACCTGTTTCAAGACTTGAAACGTTATTCCCCATTAGCACATGCAGAAAATAAGGAAAAATGACATGTTTGAATGTTCTACCTCAGATCTGGCAAATGTTCTCGTGTTTGTCATATGTTCTGACAATAAAGAGTAGTTTAAAACTACAATTAATGCTCTAGTTTCTACAACTTTCAGTTGGGAGCAAAAATCTGCCTTTAAGATTTGACATTTATCGTGATAATTATCGATATTGACTGATATATTATCGTGATAATTGTTAAGTGTTGTTCCTGTGTTATTGATACTTAGGAAAAGGGACATTTTTGTTGACATTGGTCAACGTTAGCCATGCTACAAATGCACACAAAAATGTCAAAATATTCTCGCAAACAGTCATTTATGTCTTAAGTGAACGTAAACGTAGCAGCTTTTTTTCAGCATATGTTTGTGCCATCACAACTTTGACTCATGGATGTAGAATTGAGAGACTGCCATGAACTTCTGCTCTGTCAAGTAAAGTAGAGGAAATATATGGAGTGCTGTAGATGTTGTGAGTGTGACACTGCAGGAGCTGCTGGTTCTAGCCGATGGATGTGATTGAATGTGACAGAATAGTAGGGATTGGTCAGACATGGCTGGGCACAGTGTGTCCAGGGGCATTTATTTATTTTGTGCTGTGCTGCTCCTTCGCTGCCTGATGCACTGTGCCTGCTGTCACGGACATGCACAACACCACTGGATGATGATGACCCTATGTTTAGGGTTATATTTGCTTTGTGTGTGAAGATTGTGTGTTTGGCTGAGTATCTTACACGCTTTCAGTCTTTGTGGTTTTTTTTTAATTTTATTTCGCCTTTCTGTGTTTGCCCCAGCTGCAGAGTGTTAGATATACCTATCTTTTGGAGCTTGGGGCATCTGAGCCACACACAGAGACTCATGACATGCCTGTTGTCTGGCGATAAGAACAGCCTCTTTTTTTCGGTAGGTCACCTACGTTTGTGCTGTGGGGCAAATGCTGCTGTTATTGAGGTCATGCATTATAATCTTTATTGGCTGCTCAATCTGTCAGAAGGTATAAAGTTTTTTTTTTTTTTTTAGTTGGTAGTATGACAAATTAGTGGTTACATTTTACATGTTTAAAGGGATACTCCACTTTTTTGGGAAATAGGTTCATTTTACAACTCCCTCAGAGTTAAACATTAAAATGTCGAGTTTTACCATTTTCGAATCCATTCAGCCGATTTTTTTGATGTTTAGAAGAATATTTCTGGTCCCATTGAATTCCATAGTATATATTTTTTCCTACTATGAAAGTCAATGGGAACAGAACCTATAAACGAGCAAGTATCAAACTTTTGTTGATCAAGAGCTTAAAAAAAAGTCCCCAGAAAGTTTAAATTAGAATATTTTATCAGACACAATAAGGCTTTAAAAGCGTACTGAGTTTACCTGTTCGGGTGCGTTGACGATTAATATCCTAGACTGACTATTGTCCCATTTAGCCACTTGTTGGCAACCGTAATCACGAGTAGGGTAATACTGATGCATTATGTCATAGAATAAAATGTGAAAGTGTCTTGAGCTTTTTCACCATAGACCTTATTTCAGCTATTTAACCAAATCTGATTAAAAAAAAATCCCGTTGACTTCCGGATGGTGGAAATGCTAACTCATTTCCGTGTTTTGGCCTACGAAGTGATGTCACACCTGCACCACTCTATAGACTGTGATTAGTCGGTGTCGTATAGACATTTAGCTACCTCACACTTAGTGATCATCATCTGTATTGTTAATGAGGATAACAAGCATTCATTATCAGTCATTTTATTGTGGTTCGATGCATCAAAACACACAGATTGTTGTAGTCAAATCAGCCAATGGAAAATAAATGTATACACATCTATTTAGCTATAGCCATCAAACAGCAAGCAGTGAGTGAGCTTTTTTTTGTGTGTGTGTGTGTGTGTGTGTGTGAAACTCTGTGGGCACAGATTCTGGGAATGCCTCTGGGCAGTTCTAGTAATGAGAAATGATTCAATCATAACTGTAGGCCTGAAGACAGCAAAGAGTACTGTGTGTGTGTGTGTCTCCTTCCTGCTTTTATCCCTGATGCTGATAGAGGTGTATATGTGTGTGCTGTATTGGTTTTGCATTGTGTCTGGCAACTGGAGAGTGTTGAGAAGTCTCTTTGATAGTCTCCCCATCTTTTACTTCCTCTGCACACTCACACACACATGTCACAAGAACAGAGGAAATGTGCTCTGGCACTTCCTCCTGTGTGTGTGTGTGCTCTTTCACACTGTCACTCACTCACAGAGATAAGAATTGCTGAAAACCTGTGTGTCAGCATCTTTGTGTGTTTTGGTAATTTATATATTTACCAGAAGTCTTGTTTTGATTAAAAGTGAGCTGGTTGAGTTTTTCTAAATATTAGGGCTGTCAACTGAATGTGATTTAAAAAAATTAATCACATATGGCCTTTTATCCCCGCTTATATAGAGTCCCAGCTGCTACTACAGGTAACGCAACTCCCCAAACCACACTTCAGCCTGTATTCATTCTGTACTACTACTCTTAGTAAGGACTCATTCACACAGCTTGTGTTCTTGGTTAAAAAAAAACCCTTGAGAGGACAATAAAATGGAACAGAATCCGGGGTCTGAGAGGCATCCAAAAATCTCAGCTGGCCCCTAAAATACCACAGACGGTACCACAACTTGATGGAAAAATAAGTTGCTGTTGAGTGTAGACATAGTCTTATGTTAATTGATAACAAACAATAAACACTACAAGTTTGTGGTCTGTAATTTTTTTATTAACTTTGAGTTAAAATTGATAAAGTAACATTTAAATACATTTTATCTGTTTCAAAAGAATCTTAGAAAAATATAAAATACAAAAAAGCAGCACAACTGTTTTAATAGGGGTGTAACGATACCCTCATGTCACGATTCGATACATATAACGGTACTGAACTCTTGATACGATATTATTGCAATACTCCAAGACATATTTATTTATTTATTTAGAAAAGGGACAGTGTACATTAATAAACATTCTTAAATGTAAATAAATGTACCCAAATTAGCCCAAAGGCTAGTTTTCATTGGTAGTCCCTTGGTAAATATGGTAAAAGGTTCACCAAAAAAGTACTGTTGATTAAAATCCTAAATTTGATATTGCATTGTGGGTTTAAATTAATAGGCTTGGACTTGGTGCTTGTAACCCAAGGACCATGGTGACACCAGAATAAAAATATTCATGTTTTTGAAGCTGAAAATAAAGAATTATTTTAGATGAATATGCTTGCACTCTTTCACTGACTAGATATTTAAAATAATGTCGGACACTTTTTACTGGTAACATCAGGATATTATCAGGACCTACAAATATTCCCCATTGCATTATTATACATTATAATCAACATTATATATAGTGGTTTAATGTAGTACTACTTACATTAAAACTCTGAAAACTTTCATTTTTATTTTGGGAGGACTATCCATGATAAATATTGTTGCTATCTATGATACGCATTGTTGCATTTTTGTATTGCGATATATTGTTGCACCCCTAGTTTTTAACATTGATAATAGTAATAATAATGTTTTTTTGAGAGACAAATCAATATATTAAAATGATTTCTGAAGGATTGTGGGACTAAAGACTGGGGTAATGATGCTTAAAATTCAGCTTTGCATCACAGGAATAAATTCCGTTTGAATATAGTAAACATTTATTTTAAACTGTAATAATAGTTTACAATATTAAATGTTTATTTGATCAAATAAATGCAGCCTTGGTGAGCATTACAGACTTCTTTCAAAAACGTAATACCTTTGAACAGTAGTAGATATGTAATTAATTGGAATATCATGTACTGTAATTTGATTAGTTTGTAATTGATTGACAGGCCTAATACACTTTAAAAAATATTGTAGCCTTGTTGTTTTAACTTAAAGTAAGTAACCTGGTTGCCTTAAAATTTTAAGTTGATTGAACTGGAAAAAGTGAGTTAATACAATGAAGGAGAATAATTTAATAATCAGAAACTCAAAATAATAAGTTATCTCAACTAAATAAATTATTTAAGTTGATTTGACAAAAGAAAATATGTTGTGATAACAAATCTTGAAAATATTTTTTTTTTACAATGTACCAGTGTATATTAATGTATTATGTTTAGACAACCCTACATTGTAGGCAATATCTGATCTGCATTCCTACACACATCTGAAGGAACATTTCCCCTGCTACATGAAACAATGCTGAGTCTTTTCCTCTTTGTCAAGAATGATGTGCATGATCACTATCGCTGTTGGTGCATTTCTAACAGCAGCTTTCTTTCCTTTGGGCTGGATTCTCCACTTCTGAGTCGTCGTTCATGTTCTGTCTTTGTCTAAACATGCTTTTGCAATAACTGGAAAGGAGATGATGTCATGAAAGAACATCTCAGGGAATGAATTTAAATATAGAACATTTATTGGTAGCTGAAGTCATTTTATTTGACACAACTATTTAATAAAACTGCTCCTTAAATATTTATTAAATGTTTTGTCTAATTTAATAAGTACTTCGACAGTGATCTGTGGATTTTTTGCAGACCTAAAAGGGAATTCACCCCAAAATGAAAACAATTCCAAAACTGTGGAATTATTGTGAAAGTGATTCCAAAACTGATTTTTTTTTTTTTACATAAAAGATATTTTGAATGTTGGTTACCAATCCATTTTGGTTCCTGTTTACTTCCATTTTATGGAAAAAAATACAATGGAAGTTCTGTTCAACAAATTTCAAAATATCATCTTTTATGCTCTACAGAAGATAGAAAGTAACAGTTTCTTTAGAGATTTCTTTTTATATTTTGGTTGACTGTCATAGCTGGTTTGTTAGAATGTAACATGACATTTAGAAATGAGGCTTCTTCCTAATAGGACTTTATTTCTAGATGTCCGTTTCATTGTTAACTTACTTCTAATTAGGTGTTTAAAGAATAAATCTGCAATCAATTTAGATACTTGCACATATGTGTCTTATCCAGTGCTTCGTTTTGCCCAAATATTAGCCTGCTGTTTTACTGGTGGCTCCACCAGCTGGAGTGGTTTCGGTTAGAGCAGCTGTTGTGCTGCTTTATAATGCTTTTCAGACAGATTCCATTCCTCTCAAAGCCTGGATCAAATTGTGCCGCTTCCGGATGTCACTGTAGAGCCTGTGACTTCCGAGACTTCGGAAGAGTTTTCCGAGAGTGTTGGTGGTGACCAATTGTGTCGGGCCAGTTCAATTGGTAAACTTTCAGTCTAAGTTGGTGTTGTTGAGAATCTCATCATTCACACTGTAAAAAATATTGTTGGTTTAACTTAAAAAAAAAAAGTAACCTGGTTGCCTTAAAATAATGTAATTTAAGTTCATTGAAATGGAAAAATTGAGTTATTACAATGAAGGAGATTCATTTAATCACTAGAAACTCAAAATATTTTTGTTGATCAAAGTTGATTTGACAAAAGAACAAATGTTGTGATTACAAATCATGAAAATATTTTTTTTACTGTGCAGATATAGAAGTTACTTAATAGTTACTAGGGTGGTGGTAAATTATGAATAGTTGAACATATCAAATTGCTTAAAAGCCCATATGCTCTTCCTCTTATTAAGTTTATAGTGTCTTTAAGTGGTCTGGAAATATAATTGTGTAAGTGAGTAACGCTCGGTGTGTTTAAGTACTTTCCTTTAGTTTGTCAGCAGGTGGTGCAAGAGAGACATTAGTTTGTTTGCCTTACAGCATACGTATGTGGTTAAACTGTTGACTAGATTTATGTTCATTGTGGTGAGGTTTTGGCTTAGTTCTCCCCGTTCTGTGGTTGCTACAGTCTTAGCTGAATAAAGATGGGAATTTTGACTTTTGTGTCTCTGGCAGTGATTAATTTAAGCAGAGCACGCTGGGTCTTTATCTCATAAAGAGCATGAGGCTCTGTTTCAAATGAAACAGTAGCGTACTACCGCGCAGTATACACTATATATTTTTCAGTATGTATGTGCATGAAAGTTAGCCTTGTGTTGTCAAGAGGTGAAAATTGAAAATTCAGCTTTGCCATCACAGTAATAAATTACATTTTAAAATAAATAAATATAAATTGAATATAAATATTTTACAGGATTTTTGCTCTAGGTTTGGTGAAAGATCATAATACTTTCAAAGCCATTAAAAACACTTCCCTACTCCACACTTTTGAAGGGTGCATGTACTTGAAAACTAGTGTTAATCTGGTAGAATGCTTTGTTCCGCAAATATTTCCATAGCTTTTAGGCACACATTATTCTCTCACTGGATGACCAGACAGTGAAAGTAGTAGTCCTCAGATTGGTCAAATCTCCAGTGCTGATCACCAGCAGGGGGCAGCACAACACCACCTAAAGCTGGAGTCAACTGGTTCATCTATCCTCCCAGTTTAAATTTACCCTAAATGACATAGGTTTCTTGGCTGCGGGTCACATTCTCCAAAACCTGATTTTAACACAATATTATAAGATGTGTGGATACGATTATGGATGTTCACAGAGGTCACAGTGAGTCTGCCTTTTTCTCATGTTCACTGAGTCTTTCCTCTCCTTTCCACCTGACAGAACAGCCACTGTGCTGAGACCTTAACCCCCCCACCCCCCCCACCCCCCCCAAAAAAGAGGAAATGCTCTGCCTTTTCTTCCCTCACCTGTCAGAGATAGCAGACACACACCTTTTCTCCCAGTCTCTGTCAGACGTCTTTCTCCTGCTAGGCTGGAATAGAAGGCTCTAATTTCATGCTCTACTACTCTTCCCTCTGTGAGGCCGAGTTCTACTGTCACTCAGTTGGACTCCACTGCCAGTTTTGAGATGCCGTGTGTGTATGTGTGTGTTCTCGTGCCTCGGAAGACTGGCAGAGCGGAGCTTTTCTTTGAACAGGGCCTTTTTTCTCTCTAATGAAGGAGTTCTCTCAGGATCTCTGACTGTCTTTAATCTTTAATTGAAGTCTTAATTTATTTTGGGGGCTTTGTAGAGTGTCTTCAGTGGCATCTGCTCTTTTGAGCTTGTATCTGTGAAGATGAAGGTTTTGGAAAATGTTTTGTGTTTGCGTCTGCTTTGTTTTGGTTTTGGTCTGAAAAATCAGAGCTTTTACTGTTGTTTCTCAAAAAAAAGCTTTATTTTATCTCTTGTTTTTGTCTTGTACAACAATCCGTGAGTTCTATGTAAATTAAGTATGTCAGTCATCGTTAATGATAGTGTGCAATGGCGATGTCAATTTACATGCATTCCCATAATGGATTGTTGTTTAAATTAACAATCAATTCATCAATTATTTTATAACCTTAACCTCTTAAATCCAAAGCGAGTGGCTCTACTAAGTTTTCACGTTACTTAATAATCACTTGGTTAACCAGCACAAAATAGGTGTTGTTTTAAAGCTTAGAAGCTTGGCTTTACAGTGAATATCGGGAAGGTGTGACTATCACTTAACTAGTGCTTTTAAATTTGCTGACAAATTAGTGCTTTTTTCATAGTCTGAAAAGATAACTGCTTAACATGAAATGTGATCTGTAAAGTCATCGTACGTACATAGACTTGTCATATAATGTTGAAAAGGTCTCAACTAGCAGATTACAAGAAGCATATTTGTTTCTGTTAGAGACCAAACTATATCAAGTATTTGTGAAAAAAGCGCCTCCGAAGCATGTGTAAACAGTATACACACAATCATATTGCGTCACTATTTTCCAACCAATGGAGACTGGGGCCGATTCTCAATATGCTTTCTGTTCTTGTGTACTTCAAACGTCATCAGTCGCTGCCTGGGTCCTGTTCCAATTCAAAGTTCACATCCAGCCAAGAATATTTAAAACCACCAGATGTGGTGTTCTTGATCCGTCCCTTTTAGCAAGGATGCATCGAGAGGTGACTTGTGTGGACTTGAGACACCCAGGTATCCCACAGGTAACACATCAAGTGTTTTTAGAGGAGAAAATTACCTCTGCAATTGTTATTGTGTCACAAAATACTGTTTTCAGAATTTTTCAGGTGAGAATATAGTTGTTTAAAGCTCAAATCTGTGGATTACTTGTATAGCGGCTAATAGAAAATTTTACGTTTTGTTCAGATTGAGAAGGTCCAGAGGGAACTCCGTGCTCATTAACCCTGCCTGGAACAGCCTTATCTTGGCTAGTCCTTCTGACATTTGTTGTTTGCTCTGATATCTCTGTAGCAGTTAAACAGAAGATATAATTTGTTTCGTGTGTATCTAACGGGCAATCTTGGGTCTCACGAATCTCTAATTTTTTTCCCTGGCAAATCGATTTGGCTGAGGGCAGAGTGAAGTTTCATAACTTTATATATTAGGCTATTTAACTTTACCGCTGTAGCCTTCTAGAGCGCTGACTTTGAATGTTTGACTGAATTGTTTGCTTTATTTATTGTTGAATAGCTTCTTATACCTTTTACTTATACTTTATAAATATAATAATAATAATAATAAAAACTGACATTTAATAAAAAGAGACAGTTGTGTTTTATGTCATATTTCAGTACCGTGAAGATAATCCAAGTAAATATGCGCATAGTATTGCCTGAACCACATATTAATGTTTAATATTTTTTAAAATGTATTAAATAGAGGCAGGGTTGTTTTATTTCATTTTGCTATAAATATAAATGCAGTGAAGATAACTAATCCATAATTTATTATGGTTCAAAATGAACGGCTATCCTACCCAATACATTGCATGGCTTAAAGACTAATATATTTAGAACACGTAACTACGAAACACTCTTTTCATTTTCCTTGTTTGTCTTCTGCACATGAGGCACACGCATCTAAAATTACACTCTCTAATGATGACCTGCTTAATCAACCATTGACAAGTTTTATTGATTAAATTATTATCAACAATTAATCAATCAGATCTTCCCTAGTGTGCACTGCTGACTGCATCATTTTTCTATGGCTGTCTGGGACACTTTGACTGGTCTATGAGCAGTAAAGTACATATGGAGTGGCACAGCAGGGGTCTCATTTGAATTTGACTTTGCATTGGATCCTTACTAAAAGTGTACGTGCGGCCAAAATCCAAAAATGGCGTACACCGAAAACGCATTCAGACTTATAAAACGCCAGAACCTGTGCTAAATTCCAGTCAGCAGAAGATTGTGCGCAAGTGCTCTATTCACTACAAATATTTATATTTATTGAATATACAAAATGTTGTAACTTCTCAGTAGTGATTTTGTGTAGGCTAATTTAAAGGTGCTCTAAGCGATGTTTGTTGTCATTCGATGTATTGTCAAACAAAACGTAGGCTAGCTAGACCCTCCCTCCCTCTTCGTCATCCCGTCCCCTCCCTTGTGTTGGTTTGGCTAACATGAACGTCCATTTAGAAAAAAAAAAAGGATTTACCCACCTGTCCAGCAAAAACAGAGTTACCTGAATGTCGGATTGGAAGCCCTTCTGCTGGCGGCGATCTCGCCACCTTTCAAAGGCTTTTCCGATGTAAATTCGGGACTTTTCCTTATCCTTTTTCCTCTTCTTTGCTCGGAACGTTGTCTCTTTGGTCGTGTGTGGGCCATATCAAACTTAGAGTTATAATTCTAACTTCCCTCTTCATGCTTCTCTCTCCTCCACACCCCCTTTGATGTGTATGTGCAGTCGCGCACTAACCCCCCAAACCCCACCCCCAAATCCTTCTTGTCGGTTATTGGCTGCAACACTGTTTATATTTCGTGGTGCAGGTTGGCCCAGTTTTTTGGTGCTGTTTGTGGAGCCTGGGGTGTCTACAGAGAGAGAGAGAGACCGTGTTTTTTAACAGTGTGTTCAGGGGACAGGCAGCTAGCGGATAGTGAGGAGATGTTTATATAAATCACAACTTATGCGTGAGAAGTGGCGTACACCTCTTTCAGGGCCTGTTTGTGTGCATTCAACAATTATAAATGAGGCCCCAGGTGTGCAAGGCTCATACTGTTCTCAGTGTGACTCATGTTCCTCCCAAAATGCTTTGCAGATTTGTTGGATGCCTTTTGTGACAAAAGCCGTTCGATTTGGGGAAATTGAAGCTACTGTGGCTTTGTTTAAATGTAGACCAAAAGCAGGGATGTGCCCAAAGACTAAATTCAGAAAGGCATGGAAAATGAAAAAGCCTCTAGAGAAACATGGTTAGGCTTTGCTACGGTACTCGGTTACATTACAGTACATCCGTTTCCACTTAACACATGAGAGATGACTGACAGGACGATGGTAGAGGATTTGGTGCGCAACAGATCCGGAGTGTCATTGACAAATATATCTTGTGATATGTGCGTTCATTACCTTTGCTCCCTATACACGTGATCGCAAACTCAAAAGCGATTTTTAATCCCCTGCGAAATTGAAAGCAGTTCCCTGATACTAGCAAATTATGTACATTTAAATTACCCAACCTTATATTTATGAGAGAACACATAAGCATTTAAATATATTTTTATGGGTTGGCGCTTTTGTATGGTTGGGTTGCGCGTGATCGTGGTTAGGTCTCTGTAGGGGTCAGTAAGCTGGGCTGATTTGAGTGGGGGACGGAGGGGGGTGACTCTGGGACGCCAGGGTCACTGTCGAGCCCTCTTGAGGTGTCGTGGGCTAGTCGACGAAACACTGAGGACGGAAGGTGCCCACTTGAAGACCCTCTCAATCAAAGGCTCAATCCAGACGGTTGTCGTGGTGGTCCACTAGGGAGACCACACTGTAGTTGCAGCCGTCGTGTGTGTTGACGCGGCAAGTACACTGCAGCCGTTAACGCCGGACAGAAGGGGAGTCACACCACCACATGGAAAGAAGCGTAAATGGATGGAGAAGCATAGTTTACTGTAAAGCTACGTCTTAGCTTACCTTGGCGAAAGCCAAGTATAAATCAGCATGAAGTTTTAACATCTACTCTTGTGTAATGGAAATCAATGATCATTCATATATATGATTTTTTTAAACTACTTCAACCAACTAGTCAGCTTTCACAAGCTTTTTATCCCAATATGTCATTTTTGGTGCCTTTTGACTCATTTTGAAGAACATATGTGTTAGTCATTGTCATTCTTTCCCTGCAGGGGGAGCTGTGAGGATTCACTATAGTTAAAGCAGTGCAGTGGATTCCTTGCTGGCTCTTTTCGGGTCATGGTGTGCTTTCCATCTCTGTATCCCTTATAGTTCTTTATATTCACATCCATCTCAGAAAGGACCTGATCCTGAATCACCTTTCCCAGCTGCCCTGCTCGCTCTCTCATTGCTGAACCCTCCTCTGCTGGTCTTAACATCACAGGGGCCGGCTGATCAATCTCTTTGGTGCATTTTTTTGGAAGCACTGCTGAGAATCTGCCAGGTTGTAATTTGGTTTGTGTGAAGCCCTGTGTTCACGGGTACATTATTACATTCAGTCTTTTTCAGGATTTTACTCTCTCAGTCTTTCATGTAGTTCAGAGGGGAGATAGTCTATATGTATTCAGTGTCAGTGTTTCGTCTTACGGTTCGTTTTCAGATAATTCCTCTTTGCTCTGTGGATCGCATGCTGCTGTTAGAGTTGGTATTTAAATACGCTTGTTGTCATTCGCTTCTGTTTCACACAATTTATTTCCTCGTGTGTTGGTGTTTTTGGGGTTGATCATGGGTAGGAAGTATCTGAAAACACTCCCAGGCACAGTACAGCGTAATCTCACGGTTCCAGTACATTTCTTGACTCCCATCAACACCAATTAGTTTTGTTACCATTCTCTGCAGTGCTGGAAGATGCTCAGGATGATGCATGATTCTTGGACGACCCCTTTTGCTTGCTTCTGTCTCTTTTTGGCACTTTTGCACTAAATGCAAATGTTCAGCTCTAACAACAGTTCGAAAAGAAACAATGTATTCCTATGAAGCTGTTCAGACCAGCAGGAGATTTCCTGGGTCAAAAATGGTCTTCGGTGGTGGAGGACGGGTACGGTCAATCTACACATGTACCCATGTGAACTGAGCCCATACTATCAATAAATCCTAAATAAAGTTTAAATATTAAAGGGGTGGTAAAGTATGATTTCACTTTTCTAACTTTAGTTAGTGTGTAACGTTGCTGTTTGAGCATAAACAACAGTATCAAAGTTACAACGCTCAAAGTAAGTAAGTTCAAAGCAAAGGAAGATGAAGATTTGCTTTTAAAGAAAAGGACTACAACAAATGGCTGGTAGGGACTACGCGACATTCCTCCTGGGTTAGTGACATCGGCAACCCAAAAATGTGCATAAACCCCGCCCCCGGGAAAACGCAGTCCATGTTGAGAAGAGAAAAAGTTGTTGTATAAAGGCCCTTTCACACAGAGATTCCGGAAAATACGCGGATAATGTGACCCGGCATTTGTCCCGGAATTGTTTGATTTCGGTTCATTCACACAGCCAGTGATTTGCCGGGATCTGGGATTGTAGGCTATATATATTTATGTGTGTTTGCGATTTAGAATGTATCTTTAATTTTATATGTTGGCTGGTTTTTGATATTTAGTTGTGTTGCCAATTTCCCCTTTTTATATTTAATTTACCTTTGCAGTCATGTTCCCAAATCTTTAAAAACAATAATAATTTATTAATATTCTTAAAAGTAATCTTTAGCGAATCTCATTTTCAAATTGTAGATTGTAGATGTTATAAGTCCTAAGGTCACTTGTAGCATTAAAAAATGTTTTGTTTTACTTTTTATTTAAATGAAAATGAATTTCTTTCATCAGCCTTAAACTAAATTGCTATTGCTTATTGCTATCAGCCAGTACTTGATGGTGTATTCTGATTTACATCTTTATTAACAATAAAATCACATCTTTGTTTCAATATTTTTATTATTGAACATGGCCATTGAATCTGCTTCTCCTGCATCCTGTGCTTCTACTAGGCCCGCTGAAGGGTGCATTATTGCATCTGTTGAAACAGCGTGAATGTGCTTTTCGTTCAGCCCTATATGCGTTTCACTCCTGGTGTGAATGGACTATTCGCCTGCAATTCGTTTAGCTATTTCGTCTCCCGTTTGGTGTGAAAGGCCCTTTAGATTGCATGAAGTGTTCACTATGGCAAACAGCTGGGGGTCCGTATAGCTAGCACCAACACTAATGGGCACAACTGTGATGGACGGGGCAGAGCCGCATCCCCCCTCACTCCACTCTATTGCTTAACCAGACACAGTTTCTCCTCTAGTTATGGATAATAAATACACACATACACATTTACAGCCTGTTATTTGGTGCAGGTTGAGATCTGTGAGATGTGGTTGTTTTCCACCGTCAACTTTTCTTTTTTAATGAGAGAAAAATGGAGGCTTTTAAGAAAATGGCAGCACTTTTAAAAGGCTCAATAGGTGACATTATGCAGTACAAAAGTGTGGGTGTCTGTTTGATGGACTACTGTGCCGATTCACTAGGGTTCGTGCCACTGCAGGAAACTTCTGCTGCCTCACTTCCTGTTTTTTGTTTTTTTTTTGTTTAGTTTTTTACTAGGATCCCGCCATCACATTCCCAGCATGCTTTGTGCATTGACCTATACTCAGCAGTCACTGCTCTCAGTGACTTACTTAGAGATGTGAGGCAGACCAAGTGAGGCATAAACACACAAGCACACAGTCTATTATATAAACATAATCAGCGCTGTCATACACTGTTAAAGAAAGCAGTGCGAGTTCTGTTTAATAGACATATGCACTGCACTGAGAGTGTCCTGGGTTACTAGAATACACACATTGTTTGACCTTTGTTTCTGATCTCATTTGTGAAAATGTGTGTATACAGTTGTAATGTTTTCAATGAACAAATCAAACAAAAGTGATTGAAACTGCTCAACGCAACTAAAGTTTCAAGTTTCCCCAAATTCAACTGATTATACAGTATATTCCAAAAACATATTAAGCAGCACAATTGTTTTCAATATTGATAATCACGGAAGACTGGAGAAATTAACCTTTGCCATCACAGGAACATTTGACATTTTTTAAATGCATTAAAAATAATAATATTGTGAAATTTATGCAGCCGTGGTGAGCATAGGAGACTTCTTTTAAAGGGATACTCCACTTGTTTGGAAATAGGCTCATTTTACCACTCCCCCGAGTTAAACAGTTGGGTTTTTACCATTTTTGAATGTATTCAGCAGATTTTTTGATATTTAGAAGAGGATCAGTAACCAGACAGTTTCTGGTCTCATTGACTTCCATAGTATATATTTTTCCCACTATGGAAGTCAATGAGACCAGAAACTGTCTGTTTACTGATATTCTTCTAAATATCAGGAAATCGGCTGAATGGATTCGAAAATGGTAAAACTCAACTGTTTAACTCTGGGGGAGTTGTAAAATGAGCCTATTTCCATAAAAAGTGGAGTATCCCTTTAAAAACATAAAAAAAATCCTACCGACCCCTAACTTTTGTTTTGAATGGTTTTAAACTGCATGCAGACTCAGCTGAAATACCCCTCTTGTCCACAGCCATTCATAAGTATTCGTTGTAGGTTTTGCATCCTTTTCAGCTGTTAAAAGCAAGTCGGATGTTGAGAAAGGCAGCTATGGTGTGGGAGCAACTGGCCCCTGTCCCTGGGCCAGACTGGGACAATCAGCACCAGCCCTTTTGAAGTGTTACCCAAGCATAGCTGGAGGGTCCTCCAGTTCTTTGAGGTTTCTGGGTGAAGTACAGCGGCGCTCTCTTCTCCTGTCTTATCTTTCTTTCTCCCTCTGTCTCTCTCTCCCTCCCTCTTTGGCAAAGCGGAGGGGTTTAGGAAAGGGAAAAGAGAGAGATAGTCTCGTCGCCACAGTTACCCATGCCCCCAGAAGTGAAAGATGGAGGGCAGAGGGGACTAATGTTTATTTTGACAAATGCTTTCTTGTAGCCTTGAGGTGACATTGATGAAATGATGCAGCCAATCAGTTTTCAGTGAAAGTCACAGATGACATGTGAGGGACGAAGAGTTTGCGTGATTTACACATCTTATATCGGCCATGTTCCATTGTTCATGCGTGTTCTACGCAGGCAAATGAGCTACAGGCTTATAAATCTGGGGTGACTCCTCAATGAAGTGGGCAGAGACCTGGGAACTACAGAGGCAACTGTAAATCTCCCACTGTCCCTACACACACAAAGTGCCAGCGAGCCCTGTTCTGGATGTTTAGACACTGAATAATTTATTTGGCCTGCCTTTTTAATTGAGTTTTCAGGGAAGGGCTGGCTTGCACACCTAGGGTGTCCTGTGTTTATAGGCTCCCCAAAATGTTATCTCATTACCCAGCTGTTGAAAGCATCCTTTTGCATTTTCTCCTCAGGTCTAAATATAGCAGGCCACAGTGTTACTGAGAACACTTTCTCTCACACATCTTTCTAGTGCAGCCTTGTTCACAGCATCCCGTTTCCATTTCATAGAGGGGAATGGTGAATTATTAGCCAATGTATGTTGACTGAGGGACTTGCGCGCGCCATACTACATCTGCTGTGACCAGCTGTGGAGATAATGAATTGATGGGGAAGATGAAAATGAGAGGAAGGAGAAAGATCATACAGGCATGTCACACAAATTCCCCCCGAAATTGCCCCTTTTGGACGCTAGAGGCCGTCATCAATCCCCTCAGACTGGGAGGGCTAAGGTAGGGTCATTAGGTTATGACCTGTTTTGGTTGCAGCTGCTGCCAGTTCCTCAATCACAGCATTTCCTGTTTATGTAGACAGGGCTGTGAGACAGACAGCAGTTAGTTATCTGACCTTTACTCTTGGCTGGTTATCAGAGTCCTTGTTTACACCTGGCATTAACATCCATCTCAGTAGGGCTCTTCGGCTTGACGGTAGGCTATATATGCGATGGTAGATGTTATGTTAAAGCTACAGTCTACACTGCAAGTTATGTTCCAGACAGGAGCACTCAGCTTCATTTATTTTAATTACACTCTAAAAAATGCTGGGTTGTTTTAACCCAATTTTGGGTCAAATATGGACAAACCCGAAATGTTGGGTTAAAAATGTAATGTAAAAATTTAACCCAACGGCTGGGTTAGTCCATATTTGACCCAAAGTTGGGTTAAAACAACCCAGCATTTTTTAGAGTGTAGAGTAATTTCATTTTGACACATCTACTGTGTTTGTTTGTGATGTAGAGAAAGTAAGTGTAGATTGTTTATGGTTGCCAGCAATGTAGCAGGAATTCAAGTGATGTGCTGTCATACCGCATGTTTGTGTGTATCAGTTATTTTATCATTTTGAATGTTGCTCATGCTCATCCAATAGTACCATTTATAATGCATTGCACTGCTACACAGTGCCTGCGGCAGCTGTTGATGCCAGACTTGTTCATTCATTTGATATATTGAATCTTACAAATAAATATCTTTAATTTGTTACATATTTAATTTATCCTTGCATTTAATCGTTTTTAATTTAAATAAATAATTAATTGTATTATTTTGTTTTATTCGAATATTCAACTTAACCCTCAAACCGTATTCTGGACAAATGTGGGCAAAATAGTTTTGATTTATTTGAAAAAAAAAATACTTCCCTTGATCTGAATGGTACAAGACTTGGCTACTTTTGCCTGCTGAACACACACACATTTTTTGTGACTCAATTCTACAATGTTACGTGGGTGAAAAAAAACAACTTAATCTTGTATTTGGGTCAAAAATGGGCACCCATAGAAATGAATGGGAAAAACTGTAATTTAGAGCATTCTAAAATAAGCCAAAATAAGACACCAAAGTCACTTCATCTTTAGGTTTTAGCTCTAAAAACTTATTGAAATTATATTTTAATGTAGTTAAAAAATAATAAAAAAATAAAACATAAAAACATGGTACTTTTTGAAGTAAATAAATTCAAAAATACCCCCAAAATAAAATAAAAAAACCACCAGAAATGGATAGACAACTTTATCGAAGACAGTGATATAACATTTATAATAAATATAAATTAGGATCACACCTGAGTCCCACATTTGTCCACAATTACAGGATTAAGGGCTATAAAGTGAATACGGGTTGAGGGCTATGTTATGTAATTATCTAAACTTAAATATAAAATTAATTATTTTAATCATAATAAAGTATTGTAACATTATTGTAATATTTTGTATTACCATGATATAAAATTACTCATCATGATATTTTGGTATTGCTATTTTTGGCCCCCTCCTACATCTCGGATAAGCCAATCACAAGTGGGCAGCTGAGACAGATTACTGTCACACTGGCATTATTATGCAAATTAAATATTTTGCTTTTAATCCCTTTTGATCAGATTTTGGTTGTGGGGAAGTTATCTGATTAAATATTTCCAAATATTGCAGCGTATCACTGCAAGCACATTGAAAATGTATTTGTGCATTGAGAACTGCACTATTCTGGATAAATTGAGACTCAATTTAAAAAAATAAATAAATGGAGATCATGATTCTCCCACGAGAACAGACAACTTAACATGTAATTTACTTGAGGTTCAGACAAATGTTAATTGCTGCAGTCTATTTAAATATTTAATTCGTTTGAATGTGTTATTTGGAAAAAAAATAGTTTGAATGAATAATTCAGTGACTAATTAATCATTCACTTGTTTAATTACTAGAATCTTGAATTGAAATGAAACATTTGTTTAACAGTCACTTGTATGTTATCAACACCATTGCTATTTGAATCGCCAATTTACTTTTAAAAGGTGATTGATTTTGATCACTTCTGTAGATATTAGTGTTTAAATTCCAGTTATCTGTGATATTTGAACACATTTGTAACACAGAAATAAGTAACGATACTGTGTGGTTAAAAATAAGCTGATAGCCTCTCTCTGGGTCAGCGACAACACAAATTTGAATGTTCCACTCTATGATTTCTGCCGAAGGTTTAATAGACATGGCCCGAGTCACTGTCATTTAGGAATAAGATTGTGTGGGTTTAAATTGAGATCGCAAAAGGTATTTCTATTTTTTTTAATTCAATTGTGCAGCTGCAGTGTGTGTATATATATATATATATATATATTTTTTTTTATTTGATGTTTTCTTTTGAAGCCAGATGCAGGGTTCTCATCATTGATATAGATCCGTGGTTCTTACACACCTGAAAAATCAGGGAACTTCTGGAAAATTCACAAGTTAATAAAATCTTGCATGGCATGGGAATTTCTAATATAATTTTTTTAGTTATTCTCAAATGTTCTGCTCGAAATGCTCTTTGCCAGTGCATTTTCTCACAGAGAAACACAAAAGTATTTGTAAGAATCATGGACACGTTATGTAAATTCACTTCAGGGTCCCCACACCTTCTGACTAATAAGCATATCCAGCCCCCACTGCAGCGTTTCAGTCCAGCAGGGAGGGTGTGGAGAGAGTTCCTCTAGCACTTCCCCTCTGCAGGGGCACTGCACCCTTCACTGCACCGGGCTCCACTCAATGACAAATTAACCCTCTTTAATTGTGGGTGAGTTATGCAGCTCCTGGTGCAGCAGTGTGAGACACAATCTTATAGCCTTTTATTGGGCTAATAAATCTGGGAAGGGTGGCAGACGGGGCTGGTGCAGCCAGCCGGATGGTAGTTTGGGGTGGGTGAGAGATAAGAGGCTGGAAACCCGCTCTCTCTCATTACCGCAGGTTTTGCCGGAGTTTTTCCTGTGTGTTGGGGGAATCTTATCAGCCTGTTCACGCGTCACCTGTCCTCCTTTGTCATCTGAGCACAGAACAGAAGCAAGATAGCCATTAATATCCTGAGCAATCATGCAGGATGAATTATGAACATGCTTAAAAGTGAAGAAACAGTGCGGTATTGTTTGTTATTCTAATAGCTGTACTTGTCGTTAGTGTGTGAGTGCTTTTTCCATTCAGGAGCTGTGTGGGTGGCACTGCCGGGGTCAGTGGTTTACTTTACTGTTGCATGATGGGCATGCAAAAGCATGCCAGGCATCCTGTGGGCAGAATACTGATCCCATCCCCCTCCCGCTACCACGGATACGGTTCTGTACCGCGAGAGCGCGTGAGACGGAGGAAGCGAATTGGATGTGTCCTAAGATGGCTGACAGGTGTAGATAAAGCCAAAGAGGGCGGGTGAACCACAGAAATCTATTTCCCAGCAAACCCTGTGATTTATAGCCCGTCAGGAGCAGTGTTCTCACCAACACCAACCAGCAGAGAGCTGTCAGGACCGCTCCACTGCGCCCGCACACCCCCAATCCATCCACCTCTACTCGCAACTTCTCACACAAACGCTATTGACTTCTTGCGCTCAGTTTCTCGAACAGAGCTGAAAAATACTAGGGAAGTGTGAGTCTAGTTGACTAAATGTTGCTATGAAGTTTCGACGTCGCAAATACTAGTCGTTTATTTATTTATTTCTATTAAGGCTATGTTCAAAGGGTTGGGGGACAATACCGGTATGCAATTTTAAAGAGCCCCTATCATAACATTTGAAATGTTCCTATTTTTGTTTTGGGAGTTCCCAAAAACAGTTTAACATGCATGCTAGGATAAAAAACACTTTATTTGTCTTTTAATATGCATTTATTTTTAACTGATTTGCTCAACGACTCCCAAATGATTCGTTCGACGATTCATTTTCCCAAACACCTACTTTGAGTGACGCGAATCTTCGGCGATTGGTCAAATGACCCAGTCAGTTGTTATTGGTAAAATGTAGGCAGAGACTGTCGGCAACGGAACGCCCATAACCAGGATTATAGCTTGTCAAGTATTAGGGGTGCACGATATTGACAAAAATGTGATATTGCGATATCGATAATGAATATTGCGATATCGATATTAATTTCGATATTTTTTAAAAGTTATTGGAAAACGCATCAAAAAGATTAATAAATAAAACAAGTTTTCTTACTACATAAGATTTATTTCAACTGCTAGTCATATCGGACTGGTACAGCATTAATAAATAGGCCTAAATAATATGTCAACAGAACAGGACATGTTAGTTGTGTACACTACACTGTAAAAGAAAATAAATAAATAGCAAGTCTACAGAACACACTATGCAACATAAACCCCACTATATGCCTTTTCTTTGACCGAATAGCTATCTGATCGTGAAAAGACCAGGTGTAAATGCCCTGTGAAACGCATTCGTGACGTATTTGAATTTAATCGCTCAAACCACTTCAGGAGGCGGTCTGGGCCGCATTTCAGTTGAAACTGGACAAATGTTAATGCATCTCGTTATTGAATAAACCACATATGTAAAATGTACTCCTTCCAAAAACGCTAAAAATGAGAACGTTACAGGCTTGTCATGTTATGGCCAGATATGACGACGCGCTGTTGAACCTTTTCATCAAGCCAACGCGCAAACTATCGCAAATCAAAGTGAAAGTAAGTCGCAGACGCTTTTCACAGTTATCTTCATTAAAAGTAAATAAACGAACTGATCTTATTTTACCTGATGATCATAAAACGCAGCTCATAACTGTTGACGTGACGGTGACGTGCACTCCATTAAATCTGCATATAGCGCGGGAATTGAAGATCGTATTTTGATAAATCAGATAGCTATCCGATCAGTGAAAACGCATGAAGTTGCCAGGTGGACCGTGGCCTGATGTTTATAGGCTACTTGTGCGCTGGTGTGCGCGTCGAGCCGGGGCAAGTGTGTGTGTGTGGGACTGTGTGGCAGGAGAGCAAGGGAGAAGTGAGAGAGTGACGGCGGTTAGCTTTGGAGCGAGTAGCGACTTTATATTGAGAAAAACAAAGTGTCTCTCCTGTTCTTTCTGACCACTGTGGGAAATCTGTAGCATGAAAAGTTAAACCTCTCTTGATTTAATATTGTTTATGGAGAAGGAAAATCAGGAAATGATTCGGGGGGAAATGCAACGGTGCATGTCGGAACAGACGCATCATAAACAAAATATTGCATAAATATCGCGACACTTTCGATATTGATATCGAGCAACGTGATATCGCGATAACGATATTGATTCGATATATCGTGCACCCCTATCAAGTATTGAAAATTGTATATAGTGTTTGAACAAACGTGTCGGAAAAAGTGCACTTTCCACACGGTCCCTTACTCGCGTCTCCGTCAAGAGTGAGCTTTCTCGGCGAAACTCCCATTGCGGAGGCTTTTGAGGGGCAGTGCTTATTATATAGAGCGAAGTCATATTTGGCTAAGTCGTTTAGGAGGTAATTGCCATTTTTCAATGAATGTCTGGGGAAAATCAAAAACAAAACTTTACCCTGCTTAGAAGCTGCGCGGAGTGTACACAACACACACAACACAATATGCACTATATTGTGCATGCTACAGAAAACATAGCAGCAAATATTATTAATAATACTTACAGATTGTGATTCGGAGGATGATGAACCTGATCCATATACACTGGACTCTGAGCCCTCCTTCAGGAACAACCGGCTTGCGAATGATTAGTCATTAAAATGATGAGAACACAAGGTTCGACCGTTGCAAATATGAACTCTAACCACTGATTCTTCACATGCTCGTCCCTGAGCAATGAAAACAAGTGGCTAAACTGTCTTTGCAATGTAGAACACAGCGTCTTCTCGACATGATGACGCTATTCAGCTGAAGTATTTGAACGTGTTCTAGACTTCAAGTTTACACTTCCGTCTGCGCACGCAGTTGTTGGGAGTGGCCAATGAGCTAATGTTTTGTATCTACGTCACTACAAAACAGCTAATGACTCGTTTCAAAAACAATTCATTTCATAGACTCAGAGTCGACTCTCACTTTTGAAAGACAATAACTTTATATACGGTGCACTTTCAGATATAAATCTTTGCAGGATGTTTTCATTCCCTTAGAGCTATATTCCACACTACATGAACAGTCATTTTCAAAAATCCATGATGGGTGCTGAGCTCTTTAAACTGGTTTAAAGAGGAAACATTATAAATGAAACTTACTTAACCACAACACATCTACTGTTCAACAGAATAGAAAATGTAAGGAATAGTTGATGACAGGCAGTTGAATTATTAGAAAATAATGCACACCGAGGTGGTAATTACGCGAAGAGGAGTTGCTGTTACACCTCGGATTGTCATTATTTTCTAAAAATTGAATTGACCAGAGTCAAGTATTCCACTTATACTATGGTTACAGCATCTCAAGATATTGTTCAGATGTCAGATTTTTTTTTTTTTTCAGATCTCATCCCATGCCTCTGTTGCTAATTCTAAAACATTATTTTAGAGCTAGTAATGGAGGCTTGAGCCATCGATAGCAGACTAATGCTGTTATTAGAGAGAGATTAAGCGTATGTGAATTACCTGAATGTGTTGTGTCACTTTTAAGTTGCTAAACTATTTTACTGATAAAATCGTCAGAACAGCACGTTTCTGTGCGAGTATTTGTGTGTCCATACTGTATTTGTGTAGGAGTGGGAGAGAAAGCGGGAGAAACTTAACTTTGTAGCAAAAAAACATAAATAATTTGATATTTACTATATTTACTTACTGGGTCAGTGTTGTTGTGGATTTTTGATTATTTTGTTGTTGTAGTCTGTAAGGAACTTTTGTAAATGAAATAAGTGATAGAGATATATTAATGCGGTCAAGACCTGCTTGGAACTACTTTAGCAGTGGTAAACATCACGTTTAACATGCAATGATCATAATCTCTTTCAGCGGCGTTCAGTTTGGGAGTTGACTGATTCCTAGATTAAGTATGTTAATATAAAGACTGTCTTCTGGGTTTTTTTTAGACTAGTCTGTTACAAAATTTCCACTTAAATGTTATGGGGATTAGGTGTGGCGTACATCTGTCTCTGCCTTTGATGTCATCTATAGTCTCAACGCTTCCTTCCACCCCCATGCTATTGGAGTCACTTCTGAGAGCTGAATATTACACACCGGGCTTAAGATAATCACATACAGTCTGTATTGTAACACAATTTTCTTCTACTCTTTATTTATTTTTTTCAATTGCTGATGAGATCAGGAGTCTCACAATGTAATTTCACAGTTTTATTCCAGTACCTGTGGCTATTGACTTTTGATTCAGGTTGGCTACCTGCTGCATTCATCTGGCGCTTGGATCAAATTTTATTACCACAACTGCAAAGTTCCATTGTTTAGATTTGGTTTTCAGCATCACAAAACAATGCCGTTTTATCGATGCTGTGGCGAGGCAGAATTACACGGCGGAGCTTGAGGTGGCACCATGAGTCCAAGATTTACTTTAAACTGCTGTTTCTTCACTGCCTGCTATGATGGTGTTATCTGTTTCAGATAATGGGAAGTGCTTCACTGCAGGTCTAAAATCGGTCTATTTTTTCTCTCTTTCCCCGCAGGACCTCGATGGGCCTCTTGGAATCTTGGTGTGTTTATTTGTATCCGCTGTGCTGGAATACACCGGAATCTCGGAGTGCATATATCACGCGTCAAATCAGTCAACTTGGACCAATGGACCCCCGAGCAGATACAAGTATGAATATTTTTGTGTAAAACTGTGTTGGTTGTCTTTTTTTTTTTTTTTTTGTAGGGGTGAACGATATGTTTCAGGCCTGGTGATGACTCACCTCTCAAACCTATTTTTTTTTTTAAACAACTTCTCACATTCATTGATCACATACACTACCATTCAAAAGTTTGGGGTCAATAAGATTTTTGATTTTTTTTCTTATGCTCACCAAGCCTGCATTTATCAATACAGTAAAAACAGTAATATTATGAAATATAGTTCCATTTAAAGATACCCCTTTTCCATTTTAGTACATTTTAAATTTCAATTTATTCCTTTTATTACTGCAAAGCTGGATTTTCAGAAGACATTATTCCAGTCTTCAGTGTCACACAGTCCTTCACAAATCATTCTAATATGCCGATTTTGTGTTCAAGAAACATTTCTTATTATTATCATTAGAGCCCGACCGATAAAGGATTTTGAAGGCCGATACCGATACAAATATTTTTGGGTTTTAAAATCCGATATTCCGATATATCGGACGATATTTTTTTTAATTAAATATTGTTGGATTTCACACACGTGTAAAAGAAAAGCTAACTTTTCTGCACACGATATGTTTGATACTTTTTCTCTATGTCTAAATGTTCACTCCTCGCAAGTATAACTTACATTTTACAATGCAGGAACTGTAACTAGAGATATGCTAGTTATAAATACAGTAATAATTAGAAAAAGTTCATTGTGGTTTCCAAGCTCATTAATGTTAACGTTAACGGCCTTCCACTGATGATATTGGCATTAGCTTGCTTTGTGGTTAGCTAGTCTATGATGAGCCATAATTTACCAATAGATAACATCATACTGCAAATTGTAAAACGTACATTTTCAATATAACAGGCCAAGGAGAGATGATTAAAGCGTGTTTCATTCGTTTTTATTTTATTTTTTAAATATTCATTTATCGGCCATTATAACTGCCGATACCGATATTATGGAAAATGCCTAATATCGGCCGATAATATCGGTCTGGCTCTAATTATCATTTATATGAATTGGATATTTTTTTAGCAGTATACATTGAATTGGATATTTTTTTTAGCAGTATAAATACTTAATTGTCATGTTTAATCAATTTAATGCCTAATGCCTTGCTGAATAAAAATTGATTTATGATTTATTGACTTATTTTATGATTTATTGACTTTTTTTTTTTTGGCTTGCAAATGGAAATATTTTAGTAGGGATGCAAATATAATTACCTTTTGCCAAGTAATATTAATTAGTTGGCTGGCACGCATGAGGTTCTAATCAAATCTGCAAACCCTTTAAATATTGGATTGAATAGTTTGAAAAATACGTTTGTCATATCTGTGTTGGGCCAGTGAAAATCTATACTAATGATATTTTCACACCTGTTAAATAAACTTGCAACACCAATATTACATGATAACATGGGTTGGGATGGATGGTCGCTTTTGACTTTCGCTTTTAAATTTGCAATCACGTACTCTGTATAATACGCAGGCATCATTGATCACTTGTACGGTGTAAAGACGAATACCGTGTAATAACGACTACTGTAGCAAGCCTACTACTGGCCTCATCAAGCCAGCATAAAAATCCTTGTAGAGCACTTCTTGAAGTTATGAGGTCATCTATTGTAGTACTCCATAACACACTGCTATTTCAGGTGCAAAAAAAAACATGATTCAAATCACAGGTATATGTGTGTAACTGTATTGGAGGTCTCTGTGTGTTGTGCTGTAAAGAGCAGTGTGGCTTGAAAGATTTGAGATTAAGCAACCAAAAGGGAGTCTTGCATCTACCCTTCGCATATTAATTGACATCTGGATGGATAATTAATTCTTGATGGGTGATTACTTGTCTGTTTTCAGCATATACTCTTCCTTCACTCTGATCCATCATTCTCATATTAATTTGTCTGTGACAGACTTAGACTTACATGACATTGAACTCATAATGCAAATGCATGTAATTTGTATATTCGAACATTGGTTAAATACAGGATTACACGATTAATTAAAAATCAAGGCCATGAACTCGCACAGATGGCTGAGTTTATAACCAGAATTTCATTTTAAGCCGGTTTCAGATGAAAGATCATGTGTTTTACCATTTTGCTTTATTAGGAAGTTTTTAGGAACTTTATTAGAAATTGGCATTTGTGGCATGAATCACGGGACAGATATTTTGCACTGTCACCCCTGTTGTCCCGGTGATTGTGCACATCAACCAATCAAATTCCATTGACATTGAAAGAGAGAGATCGATATAGCTCTTTTTTAGAGATCCAAGCAGTGAAATAATAATATTTTTTTTTATTTTTATTTTTTTAGAGTTGTAATTTGATGTTTATGTACTTTTAATAATGGACAAAGACACTTCTGTTAGTGTTTTAATAGAGTTGACAAAACTGTGAAAAAAAATGAATTCTCAAAAACTTTCAGCTGAACTAAAACATGATTTGCAATGTTTTTCATAAAGAAAACTACTTGGTTGGTTTATGTATTTTCACCTGTTATTTCTTTGTTGTCTCTCTTTCTCTGTTTAGAGTGTGCAGAGCATGGGCAACACCAAGGCAAGACAGCTGTATGAAGCTCATCTCCCAGAAAACTTCAGACGGCCGCAAACTGACCAGTATCCTTGAGTCTTTTTGTCTGTGTTTGTTTGTGTGATTCCGGTTGCAATTATGCTCCAATGGCCTTTGCTAGTCAGTTGGTAAAAGTGAGCATCAACTTTCTAATCCGAGGTTGTTGTGTGGCACAGATGCCTTCTTGATCGTCTGGAGAGAATTGCAATGATGAAAGTGAAAAATCCCTTTTCTTGGCTCTAGAAAAGACGAATTGCAGATTTGCAATATTCAAAGAACTGTTTATTTGTGAGTTTATGCTGAATTTGTGGTGTCGTATCCTAATCTTTTCTTGCTGCTGCTAAATTCAAACAAACTATCAGATTCTGTAGCCAGCATTAGCAACTTTTCTCTTGTAAGCAATGGAGAAGGGTTTAGAGTATGTATGTATTATATAGCAGTGTAATTTACTGTAGAGAACTTCAATTCTGTCACAAAGTATATACATGTATCATGAATATATATATGGCTTTATTATATATGAATATATAAGATGGCTCCTTTCTGTATACACGAAGTGAACTGTCTTTATAAAGTATCTTCTTATTAAACGGTCTGTCTGTACACTTACAAAGTTCTCAATGCTTCGTTTTGCGTGTATGGACCCTCATTATGTTACGGTGTTAGTGTGGGGCTATTTTGAGCCTTTTTAGTGGTATAAACTAGCGATATCTTTTTACTTTTTTAATGCCCCCATTACTAGCATTATACGCTAAACAGTTTTTAGAGATAAAACTCTTTACATTCGATTATCATGAAAACAAATCTCAGAGAACGATTGACTAGGTACCGATGTTTTATTAGACCAAAGGTTCATTTTCTTCTTTGAGTTGAGATTTACAAGAAATATTTTAGTTCTACTTTGTAAAGGGAATACTGCTGGTAAAAAGCACATTAGGCTATTTGTTGGAAGTTTTTGCAAACCACGTGTTATTGCACTTTTGTGTATATAGCAATACATTTAAATCAGAAGTGTGCAATACACTACTTTAGAATTCATTATTCAATTTTGTGCGTAACAATGGGATAAAATTTAAAGACACACACACATATAACAGCTGTGTGACGTTATGTATATAAAACACAGTTGGGAATTCCTGTTCTAATATTGGTGGATGTGTGAGAGTTTGGCTGGCAAAGCCTGTGGGACTTCACACCTTTGGCTTGAGAGTTCAAGAGAAAACAGCTGCTGTTTTCAGCACATTCACACACAGCAGAACTGAACAGGAACTTCCTCATCTCTGAGGCCCGATAGGAAGTCTCTTCATGTCTCTCATCCCTCCGCCTCATCTCTCTTGCCTCGGGTATCCTCCTCCGTCCTATTTCACACCATCAGTCTAATTGGGTGTGTGTGGCGGCCAGGATAATTCCATATTCTCCTCATTGGCGCCTTCAGAAACTCTAATTGAATTTCCCTGGCATCCGTGGCCCGTTATCAGCTCTCCTGCATTTGGTGTGGCTATGGAAATGGCTTCATTTGTATGCTGACCGATGAGGTACAATATTCTTAACCGTCAAAATGGATTAATCTGGACAGCAGAGGTGAGCTTCATCCACAAACTGGCTTTGATGGAATTTGCTTTATCACAGGTGTGGTTTCTTCAGATGGAAATGCGGATCTTTTGTGCTCCAGTGTGGGGGTATCGAACTCTTTCACCCTCTCTCACTTCCCACTTATCACTGCTTCTCTCTCTCTAATGGAAAAGTTGGTTGTGTTAATACAAACGTCAGATCGGCAGAGAGAGGAAATTTTAAGTTCTTTCTCTTTTGTTGCAGAGATACCTTCATTTGGTGTGCTTGTGGATTCTTTTTTTCTTTCTAATTTTTCTCTCTGTGTGTGTGTGTGTGTTTAACTGCATATAACAAATTTTTGCCAGCACTATTTTTTTATGCATCATCTTTCCTCTCGGTTTTTCTCTGTAACGTTTGCATCATGTTCTATCTCAGCGTGATGAAACATCTCTTGCATTTTAAAGAAGCCCTGCATAATGAAGTGTTCCTTAGGATTTTAATTAGCTGATTCAGGTGTGTTTGATTAGGGTTTGAGCTGAACTTTGCAGGAAGGTAGATCTCCAGGAACGTATATTATGCTATGTTCAGTAGATGTAGCGCAACAGAATGGAACTGAATCCACTCGTTTTAAATTTAGGTGCTTTAAAGGGTATTTATGTAAAGATGCTTGGAACTTTTCCAAGATGGTTTTATGGGGTAAAACTGGCTAACAGCTACAGCACAGCAAGCTTTCTGCATGTTAATTAAAGCAGTACTGCTATATATTTATATATATTAGGGCTGTCGATGTTAATATGTTTATGTATGCGATTAATTCAAGCTCCTTAACACGTTAAAATAATTTGTATGCTATACTCGTGTTGCGTTTTCAGTGAATTATTAATGCCAGTGTGGGCTTTGCTTTAAAACACGAGCTCTGTCATTGCGTCTGAAGAGTGCGAGCCCTCGCGCATCGCGCTGAGTGAAATATAGACTGAACTGAACGGATAATGCAAACCAGTGTAGATTGTTCTTTTTATCTTTCATCATAGCATCCTAAAAATGTTTTTTTAGGATCGTCACTGAATTCCCAAAAATATTTATCATCACAACTGTTTTCAACATTGATGATAATGTTTCTTGAGCACCAAATCTGCATTTTAGAATGATTTCTGAAGGATAATGTGACACTGAAGTGAACACTGGAGTAATGATGCTAAAATTATACTATTAATGCTGTTTTATTTATTAAATAAATGCAGCTTTGGTGAACAAACTTTTCGACTCCAAGCTTTTGAAGGGTCATGTATTTTAGCTCTTTATTATTGTTGGGGTTTTTTTTCTCTCTCTCTCTCTCTTTTTTTTTTTTTTTTGTCACTCGGTGTACTACCACTTAAAATTCTTCTTGGACCAGCAGGTTGAGTACCCCTGATATTTTGTACTAAAGGTTTTCGCAAGGCTTTTGTCGCACTTTTTTTCTTTCTTTCTTGCAATCTTTCTCTTCCTGTCACCTGTGACTTAACCCTGGTCCATATTTCATCCGATGCATTATTATATTGCGATAAGGGATTCATGAGAGTTGTAAATCCAGTAAAGCTGCATGAACTGCTACTCTTTGCATTTACCTGTCAGTGTATAAATTGGCACTGTTGGCAAAGGGTGAGATTCGGAGAGCGTGTGTTTTGATTTCAGTTTGGCCCCAATCTGTGTGTGTATGTTTGCTGTGAAAGGAAGTGTTTCTCTTTTTCAAATAGTTGTATTGAGTTTTTGGTTCAGGTGAGCTGTTGGTGCTCTGGTGTCTTTAATGATGAGGAGAGATAACAGCCAGTCGAGAGGGCCAGCATCTTTACTGCAGGGGTTACATTGTAGCTGTGCAAGATTCCAACTTAAGATTTCTAGCCTAACTAAGATTTGCCATACCTGAGATTTAAAAACCACAACAAAAGGAAGTTTTGTGGCTTTCGCTCTATGTTGATATACTTTGAGGACATATAGAAATGAGGTATGATGTATCTCATCAATCAGATGTGAGACAAACCATTTCATGGGGTTTTTTCAACATTACCTGACATCATGTTTCTTGATTACAGGTTACAGAGGTACTTGTTTTTAAATGCTGTGATGTTTAAAATGATTTGTGTTAGTTTCAGTAAAGCTTGAATTTTCCTTAGCAACGTTTCAGAACTGTGGAGTTCTTCATCAGGGACAAGTACGAGAGGAAGAAGTACTACGATAAAAACGCTGTCAATGGAGCCATTGTGAGTATCACCTTGCACCCATTCACTGTTGCTATCAAACGTGTGTGTGTGTGTGTGTGTACAGCAATGTTTTTTTTCAGGTTCATGACCACATTATTCATAAATCCTCAGCAAAGTTAGGTCACTTTAAAATAGTTTTTACTAGAACTATGGCAAAACCATAATATGTTAATATATTGTGTTTGTCCCCCTATATTATTGCATTGATAGATCCTTATTTGCTTTTTTATTTTTTAATTTATGTGTGAATTCATATCACTTCCTATAGATGAATAATCTTAAATTTTCTATATTTTGTATTTATTTATTTAATCAATTTATCCATTTGTGAATTTATATCCCTTCCTGCAGTTTAAAGAATGAAGAATCAGTTCATATAAATAGTGGCAGTTCTCTGAAGCATTGTACTAGACTGAACAAATACTGAAACTGATCTTGCAGGTTTGGTTGCGTTTAGCAAAGTTGCGATTTTTATATTGTGATGCACTGCAGAATTTTAAATCGTAACATTGTATAGTGAGCCAGCACTATAGTTTACTCTAAGTTATATTTTATGTACTGAAGGCCTGATGTTGGTGGCCAGTTGTTCTGATCATTGAGGCCTCAAATTCACATTACACAGGCTGGTGGGTTGCAGCTGTGCTTTACGCACTGTAAATTGATTGACAGGAGCCGGCAGCAAATTAAAGCACTCACTCGTGTTGAATTATGGCCTGTGATTTCCTCTCTTTTCTTTGTCTGTGTTGACCAAATCTTTAAGAACGCCACAAAGAATAGTAATTGACCATCCTTAGCGTGCTGTGCAAGACTTCAGTCTCATGATAATGCGTGAGGAGCTTAAGCAATCTAAACAAACAGACTCCTTTTGGCCTTTTCTGATTGCTTTGGATCAGGAGAGACTGAAACATGGTTGCAGCGTGAAAGCTTTTCGATCAAACTCTGCAAGGCTGCCCTGTCCAATTACAATTCTCTTTCTACCTAAGCCTACCCAAGGAGAGCTCTGCCTCTCTCTGACAGGCCCGTCTGAGCCAGCCAATTAAAGCCCCTATCTGCCGAAATAGAAAGCCAATCAGATTTCAACAGAGGTCAATGCGAGCCGCTGATTGAGTCATAAACCTGACATAGAGACTGATGCTGCTTGTATACATGTCTGAGAAAGGATGAGAGAAGAAAGAAAAACAGTTAAATGAATTAAAATTCAATACTAAAATGTAAAAGTGGCTTGTTGTACTCCGCACTGTAAAGTTGAGGCACTGCCTGAAGAAAGACTGATTCCAGGTCGTCCTTGTTCACCCACTCTGCCAACGGCTTTTGAATGCAAATAAGTGATTAAAAACAACTCGTTATCAGTTTAAGGCATTTTGGTCAGTGTGTGTGTGTGTGTGTGAAGAAGAAGAGAGAATGAGAAGCTGAGTGAGAACAGTATTGTGAAGTGAAGGACTGTTATTTGATATGATTGCTCAATACTTCTTTGCTCTTTGTGTGTTTAAAATGTATTCATGTTTAAAAACTGTTTTTGGTTTGTGTTGTTAATGTTAACTAAACATTAAATTGTTTTTGTTAATTGAAATGTTGCTTAAACAAAATATCAATATAATATAATATAAGATAGTATAGTATTAATATTAGAGAGAAAAACCATGGCAACATTTCTAATTTTCATATAAGGTTTTGTTGAAGTACTGCAATAGTCTGGGTCCCATCCCAAGAGACTGTTTTAAATATAAAGAAGAGTTACTTCCTTTAATACATCTGCGTTTGTCTTTGCCAATGCAGAAGATTAGTATATCCTGGTTTATAAGCACAAGTTCCGGCTTTGACTAGGGTGTAACTGAAGCCATTACAATCATGCATGTTATTTGCATGTCACCAGTTATAGAAGGTAAATGTTTAAGCAACACAAAGCTTAAGACTCTGTCATTATTCACTCACCTTTATTTTATTCCAAGCCTTTACGACCGCCTTTCTTAAAACACAATGGAAGAAAACAGCACTGACAAGTGTTAATATAAATTGAGCCTTTAATGCTGTCAGTTGTTGTGCTATGTTATACTAGTTGATTAATTGCATGCGCTATTCTAATAGTTTGAGTAATGTTTGAGTCTCTTATGCGTATCAAGGCTGTGTTTATTTTGATCAAAAATACAGTAAAAGCAGTTATACTGTGAAATGTTATTATAATTTACAATACATTTTCTACTTTGATTTCTCCGTCACATGATCCTTCAGAAATCTTATTATTATCAATGTAAAAAAAGCATGGAAAGCATGATACTTTTTATAAGATTTTTGAAGAGAGTAGTTCAAAAGAACAGCATTTATTTGAAATCGAAATATTTATATAATGTAATATAATTGTCATTGCTGTCATTTTTTTTTTACTTTTGAGTGTTTTTTTTTTTATTATTATTTTTTTTATCTCAGCTCTGTTGCTGGGTTTCACCACTCTTTGGTAACAACTTGCCCCAGTGCTGTCATTTAAGTCTCATCATGTGCCTTTGACTCTAAGCCTGAGATGGAGGCATCTGATGAGGAGTTAGAAAAAAAAAAGAAGAAGAAAGAAAGAAAAGAAATCAATAGTTGCTTGCTTCCAGCCCAGGCGGAGAGAATGCAATATTGCAGCCTTTCCTTTCTTCAATTACTAAAACAAGCTCAAGAGAGTCTAACGGACCATCCCTCGCTTTCCTTCTCCTTGTCTTCCTGTCTCGTGGCAGTAATGAAAGTTCTGTGTGTTCTTCTGTGGCAGTAGATGGGGAATAAATGTGTCTTATTGAAAGCCTTATCTCCAGTCAGCGTGCTGAAGTCATGTTCCCTCCCTGCTGATTCGCACCATTTAAATGATTGTGTGTGTGAAGCCAACAGCGAAGCGGAACCTCAGAAAATAAATGTCCCAGGATATTAAGCGTCCTGCACTTCCTTGTTTTGTTTTGATGTTTTCAAAACATGCTTTTTTCCCCCATTATTTTGATCAAGTGTTTCCGAAGCCATGGAAAATGCGCAAAATGAAGAATCTCAGTGGGATTTTTTTTAATATCAAGAACGGAATATATAAAAGGCGACAGGAATATGAACATCACAGGCTCAGCTCTGCAACGGTCTGTGTGAATGTGTGAGTGAGATACCAGAGCGTGACTAATAATAGATTCAGCCTTCCACACCCAGCGATTGGACAATTCTCATACTTCTCACTGTCTCTTTTCTCACTGCAGTCATCTAAGCCTTATTCAGCCCCAGGTGACCTGGCCTGCTTGGCCGTTTGCACTGCATTATGGGGCGTTTAGCTGTTCGCTCCTTCTATTACTCCCCTGCTAGAAAGCTGGAGACCTTTGGACCTCACACCGATGCTGTTACTTCTTTGAGAGGATGGGAGTCTTCTCGCCTTCGGCTGCGTTTAGATGGAGATGGGTTCTCTCCACCCTCTAGGCTGATTGCTGTCTCTGCTTATTGACCGCCTCTTCTCATCTCCTCCTGCTTCCCGTTCTGGCCTTATTTCCCCAGACGGGCACGCTGGTATTAAAGGGATTGGGGGAGAAGAGAAGAAGAGTATTGTGTGGTATTATTTAATGGCTCTCTAATGAATATGGGCCCATGCTGCTGTGGAGCATAGTGTGATGCTAACCCAATAAAAGCAGATTATGAGGGGCATCCATCAGCAGGTAATGAACCGGTCCGGACAGTTCTGTGTTAACTTGAGCTGTAATGGACCTACTTGTTCAGCGTGGGCTCTGTGGACGTATGCTAATGACAGCACTACTTCCATACTGGGACAAAGGGAAAGTCATCCATCTTGTCCCTTCCTCTTCCTGAAAACTCGCTCGCCCAACGTCACTTGCTTCAAAGGAATAATCCGGGTTTAATACAGGTTAAGCTCAACTAACGACATTTGTTGCATTATGTTAAATACCATATGTGGTTATTGTGAAGCACCTAGAATGCTGTTATGGCAGAAATGTGAACCTTAATTTAAAAAAAAAAAACACTTTAAATTTGTATGTTAAATATGCATACATTTTTGTGTTAAAACATGTATTCATTTAGCTGTAAAGTAGTCACTTTTGTATAGTAATTAGGTTACTTGTATAGTACTTAGGTTTATTGTATAAGGTCATGGGAAGTCATTACGTTGACGTAATGTTTCACAGAGATGTTCAGTAAACCAAACACGTAGATATACTTTTAAAAAAGTGACTAACGTTTAAAATATTTGTAATCAACATTATGCCACAAATGTTGTCTGTTGAGCTTAAACAAGTCAAACATGATACAAAAAAATGTGTGCATCAATAAAACCTAAAATTGATTTAAAACCTTTAGGATGCTACTCCAGAATGTTTTTTCCTGTCAATTAACCTATCATTTTCTTTTTGATTTTTGTAGTTCTGTATTACCCCCACCCACAATAAATCTATCGTTTATTTTCTGATTAGGTGATTAACCCTTAGGCTAACTTGCCAATAAATAACCATAACTTTTGGCATTTATTTTCTCTGTTTTATTCAAATGTTTTCTCATAAAATTACTTTTTTAAAAAAATACTGATGAAACGTTTGTATAATCTTTATCTCATCTTTGTAACAAATAAAGTATTCTTAGAGTGCAATGTTTTTTTTTTTTTTTTTTTTGCATTTTTGTACCAATAGGTCTCCACACTCAATTAGCTGGAAGAGCGCGTTCAGTGTTTTGATTTTAATTTTCTCACCCATGCTCTTTTCCATATTAGTGATGAATCATTGAATGAATCATTCTTTTGAACTGGTTCTTTTTTAGTAAACTGGTTGAACCAAATTGGACTGAACATGCTTGCTAGTCACATAGACTCAAAACAATCCAATATATACAGAACTATGATCCTATAATGCTTTATTTTTTTTTTTCTTAACTCATTCTTTCTGACATATCCGACTGAGAACTGTCTGCTTAGGGTTTCATAACGGGGGCAAAATATATGTTTGTGATATCTTTTGCTGAAAAGCATAAAGTATAACAAATGAAACGTTTGGAAATATACTCTCTCTCTCGCTTTAATAATAGAATTGCATATATGTAAATGTCATTGCATGATTATGTAAATCAGTGATTCGATTTTTTTATTTTATTTTTTTTTTATTTTTTTTATTTTTATTTTTTTGAACCAGTACATTGAAGCGAATTGTCTGAAAGAACCAGTTCACAGAATAGAATCAGACATCCCATCAATACTCTTCCACTTCACCCTCTTCCTTTTTTTTTCATCCCTCTGTCTAGTAGGGATTGGAGTAAGAACCATGGCCCTGACCCATCCATATCTCCCCCTTCTCTCTTTTTCCCCCAAGATAAAGAGGCTTTGTGTGAAGGGGCAGGGCCATCTATCTGCCCCTGAGTCAATGAAACAACTACCCTAAACAAACTACCCTGAGCGAATGAAAGGGGGCACAGTGAGGGAAAAGGGAGAAGACAACAAAAAGAAAGTGTGTGTCAAGAGCTTGATCAGTATCATTCGATGTTTGGAAGATGTAATTGCATGTGATCTTGAATTACCAAAAAAGCGCTTTGTATGAAGAAAACATGGACATGAGGGTGATTTTAATTTTTAAGTGGTTTGACTTCAAATTTTCTGTGACGTTTTTTGTTTTTTTGTTTTTTGTTTTTGCCAGGTGGCTCAAGCCTGTATTTCTACATATTGCTGTGCAGGTTCATTTGTTTATATACACACAGTGGAAGTTCACAAAAAGAGGGATTCATGTTGAGAGTAGGGGTGTGTGATATTGGCAAATTATACATCTCGATATTATCAGGGATGTTATTTCTAACAATAATTTGACTATTTTGCTTGGTGTGTTGGTACCTTGGCAGAATTAGTAGTAGTCTTTTAGTATTCCACACAACATTAATCATAAGTTTGTGCATAATTAGAGCCTAACTGTATTTTCAGCCTTCGGTATTTATACTTCAGGAATACACACCTGCTATTGCAATCGATATAACACTAAAGAGGAGTCAGACATGACTTAATTATAAGTCAAAAGGCAGAATTTGCTGGATTGCAGTTCTCACTCACCTTGTTGAACATCAGCTGCTATGCCTTTTTGTGATTTTTGCTTTCATAACTAAACAGCGTCAATGAGATTTTAAATGTTTCATATCCCTGTTCAAGTTGTGCTCTGTTCTTTTGAAAATAAAATAGAAATGTAAGGCCATGCAGTTTTGTAATACAAGCAGTAATTGAAGCACTTTTGGTATTTTGTCATATTACAAACGATGCTGATCTACCCCAGACATTGCAATTCTTAATGAAACTGAAAATAGAAATCCATATTATTGAACTTGGCTGAGCTTTTGATAGATACATGTAAACGTATATGAGCAGACTTTTCAAACATCATTTATCTGATTGATGCGGTTATTTGCAGTGGCTACACTTGTGAGTTAATTCTATTGATTTGAGGAAGTCTTGGCCATGCAGATTGACAGACTGACTGCAGATTCGACAGATGGGCTCATTTATGGAGTCTGTTGAAACATCTGGAAAAGTCTGGACTATTTTTAACCAACAATGTGTCCTTGATGATCGATGTGACTGCTTATACAACTAGATCTAGATACGTGGATGCTTTTCCTGTTTTGTATATTTCTGCAACCTATTTTTGTACCTACGTTTAAAATATCTAAACGTCCTTAACAAATTCACTTGAGAAGTAAAACTGCATACGATATATTGTGAACTAAGTTCTTAGCCCTTTGGCTTTTTTTTTTTTTTTGCTTTTTAAGCATAAATCTTTTTGAGGTTTACGTGTGAAAATAATGCCAGTGGGTAAACTACAACTTAATTCTCAAGATATATTCTCTGAAAACAACTCTTAATATTTGAAGCAGTTTTCCTTTACGAGTGACTGTTGTTTTAATGATGATGAAATATTTTTTTCTTGCACAGAAGTTCTACTGGTTTGAGTGTGTGTGTGTGCATGTGTAAATTTTACTTTTCCAAGTCTCCCACAGACTGAATAATTATTCACTGTATAGTGATTGCTGCAGGCTATTAATTCAGATCTCTCTTTCTCTCTCTGCTCTTTTTATTCCACTTCCCCTCTTTATCACTCTCTCTCTCTCTCATTTTCTTTCAATTGCTTTCTTTTACCCTCTCGTCTTCTTTTTTTCTCCTCTGCTCCTGCAGAAGTCCTCTGATGCTGCTTTGCCCTCAGTATCGCCTCCTCCTTCGCAAGCAGCTGAGAAAAGTAAACTGGAGGTACTGTAGTCTTGTGCTTTGTGCTGTGCAGATCACTGATGCTTGTGCTATGCATTCCGCCTGCTTCCCAATTCGCATGCTTTCCATCCTAAATAGTTTGCAAGTTTAGAATTATTACATTCCAAATTATATTATGTTGGAAAAATTTCAAACATGTCCAATTGTAGTACTTTTTCTGCCACATTTTTTAAGTGTACTTCCATAAAACCTAAATACAAAGTCCCTTTCTGTTAGCTTCGAATCCATCTATATACACTAACTTGACACATTTAACTGGAAGAAACTGAACTAGAAAAATCGATGTTGTTAGTACGTACTAAGACCTATTGGTTTCTGGCCTCTTTGATATGCTGTATCTAGATGCAATTATTTGAGGTATATTTAATCACAAAACTATCTTTATTACAACCTCTGAATACACTTACACATCACCAACAAAGTAGTATGCGAATTGGGACAGCCCTTTTTGTGCTGTTAATCACAGAATCAATGTCTATGATAATGTCTTAGCTGGTCAAGTTGGTCGGACAACATTTGGTTAAGATAGTTTGCCAACAGCGTAGAAGCACCAAAATATGTTGGCGGCCATTATTATTATTCTAAATAATATATATTATATGTAAACTATAACAATTATTGTAAAATTATAATAACTATTATTGTATAATTGTAAGCAATATTATAATATCTAAGAAAAAATAATAAAAAAAATAATATATACCAGTTCTATTTAATTTCCTACTGCTACAATTTCCAATACATAATCTATTTGTAAAATGGAGCATGTAAAGCGGATGTAATTGCTCAACTAGAACCTTATGACTATTGACAAGTTAGCAACAGATTATATAACAGCCTGTAAGAACGATTATTTAAACCAAACAAAGGGGAAGATGAAAGAACCTATAGAAATCACACTGACGGGTTCACATCCATTGTTAAAAAGTGCTGTGGTTGTATTTGTGTGTGTGTGGGGAGTCAGATGCCTCTGTGCTCTGCTGTGGAAAGGAATCGATAGCACAGCTCTGGCAGCATGCAGAGGGGAAATAGAATAATCAATGGGCCCATAAAGAGCTCCAAACGGCCAATCCGCACCTCTCCTTTAGGCCTGTTCTCCATTTGTTCCTTCTGCTGGTAATCATAGTGCCAGTCAGACACCACCACGACTGCAGAAAACCCACTCTGATCCTTTACTCCCACACCTGAACCAGCCTCTCGCTCAGCGTTTTTTGCAGCAGCAATTGATTTGTGCTGAGAGAAAAGGAGGGCTGATGGCTCGATATCAAGGCCAAGCCTTTATGATGCGATTGTTTGGCTACAACATAGTGTTGGGAGTTTTAAACGATGCACTTTAAGCTATTGCAAAACTGTATATGGGTGTTTCTTCAACCCCCAGGCACTTTTTTTCCAGAATTTGAAAAAAAAAAAAAAAAAAAATGTTGTCTGTATGTATGTATACATGTTATCTCTTAATCACAAAATGCTAATAATGCTAATTTTCTTTGTGAACATGTTAAAAACTTAGATATTTAAATAAATTTTTTATTTGACTCTATATTATTACAATTATTTATAATAACAATTTTCAGACAATGTTTTTCTTAAACACTTTTTGTTATACTGGTTGAATCTCTCTTCACATCCTGATAGCAATCAGTAATAGAAGTGGTCTATATATATATATATAAATGTACAAATGTCTTCTGTAGATATCTCAGGACCAAATAAATGTCATCCAATCATTGCATTTTGTCCGATTGCAAAAATAGTATGTCGAACCTATGTATGTCGAATATTTACAGTAGTTTCCCAGCATCCCTCCGCCACCCCAACTCACTCTCGGCTGGTTTCTATCCCAGCCAGGAATATTGGGAGTAGTACGCTGAGTTCGGGCCAAATTGCGAGCTTAAAGTCCTACTGTGCATACCAAAGTGCATACTCTTCCAACGTCAAAAATATGGTCAAAAACATCACATATATTGAGATGTGGTGAAAATGACACTGTGAAGGTCATCTCTGTCAAAATAACAAAGTTTTTCTGTGATGTTCTCACAGTTGTAGAAACTGAAATGTATAGCGTGTGTGTTTTAAGTTTTGTTAGCCATATTTAAGCTGTCAAAGTACAGGCCTCAAGGCAAAATAAGCCTTGTGCCCTAAAGGCACCTCAGACTTGTGGCTGACTCAACTTTTTCCTCCATGTTCAATTTCGTGTGTGTGTATGCGTGGTGTATTTGTGTCTATGTCCTGACTCTGAGTGTAGTTTATCCTGACACACTATATTTTCTATTCCTTATTCTGACACAGAAAGAGAGAGAGAAGAAAAAGGAGGAGAAGAAGAGGGAAAAGGACACCGATAAAGGGAACAAGCCAGCAGTTTTTGAGAAGGTATTCAACCTCATTACTTACCAAATAGACTGGAGCCATTACCTTTTAATGACAAATGTGTTTTTTTTAATCATTTTAAAGGGTTAGTTCACCCAAAAATGATTACTCATCCTCATGTCGTAGCAACCCCGTAAGACTTTCGTTCGTCTTCGGAACACAAATTAAGATATTTTTTTATTAAATCTGAGAGCTGTCTGACTGAGGCCCACATACACTCACCTAAAGGATTATTAGGAACACCATACTAATGCTGTGTTTGACCCTCTTTCGGCTTCAGAACTGCCTTAATTCTACGTGGCATTGATTCAACAAGGTGCTGAAAGCATTCTTTAGAAATGTTGGACCATATTGATAGGATAGCTTGCAGTTGATGGAGATTTGAGGGATCCAGGGCACGAAGCTCCCGTTCCACCACATCCCAAAAATGCTCTATGGGTTGAGATCTGTGTGGGGGCCATTTTAGTACAGTGAACTCAGTGTCATGTTCAAGAAACTAATTTGAAATGATTCGAGCTTTGTGACATGGTACATTATCCTGCTGGAAGTAGCCATCAGAGGATGGGTACATGGTGGTAGGGATGTCACAGTACCAAAATTCCAGTAGTCTGTACCGATACCATTAAAATTTTATGATTCTTCTCAGTGCCAATTTCGGTACCACAGCAAAATCAGTTTGATCTGTTCTCTTTGTGGCTAGAATGAGTTTGAGTTGACAAAAGGTGTGTTACATTGCTTCCTAAAATGGAAAATTGAAATCTTATTGACCCTAAACTTTTGACCTGTGTTGTGTTTGTCTGTACATGATGCATTATTGTGCGTGTTTATGATGTATTCTAAATTATGATTGTCAAAAGAATAGCATAATAAAAATGTATTAAATTGCCACATACACGCGCCACATACTTTTGGCATTCAGAAATTAATATTGCATTTTTCGAGCTATAGTCTTTCGCATATATATATATATATATATATATATATACGCAATTGCCCACATGGAAATGACCACACTGCTGTTCATTTTACAGACAAACCCCCAAGTGTCTGATCTCTGGTGCTCTGAGCGGTATCGAGCGGGTTCCTTCTGCGCCAGTGGACACGTAGAGTAGCAGATATTGCAGGCTTGAGCAAACAAGCAAACACTACATAGATGTGCTGAAATAGCCACAGCAGCAGTAATTTTATTTTTTCACCTAGTCGACAGTGCACATTCACAACTCTGCAGCATAAGAAAAAAAAACATGAACAGGCATCTTACATTTGTACTTGTGTAATGATCCTCTCACTCCAGGCACCTTTCTTTCCTTCGAGCTACACTTCATAACCACTCGCAGTCACACACACCTTTCCCCTCCCCTGAAGCGCAGTTTGGGGTCATCTGGGTTTGTAACGTAGAAAACAAACGCAGGGAAAAAAGGGATATGAAATTGGCAGTCGAGTGTGAGAGAAAAAAAAGTGTGTGAGGCAGGCTTTTGGGAATGTGTATTATTGTCATCTAGCAGTCAGAGAGCACAATGGTGGTACTTGATTGACAGGTGGTAGTGCGAGGCTGGTTGGCCCCGAGTGAGAGTGGAGAAAGTCACAGAGAGGGCAGTGGTGTTTCTTTTTATTCAGTAGTGTCTCTCGCACTCTTACTACCTCTCTCTTTATGGCTCCTTATTCTTCATGCTTTCTTGTCCTGCACACGTGCCTCTATAGGTGTATGCAAAACTAGATTATAGGTTGTCTTAGGGTGCTTTTTACCTGGACACGATTGCTGCTGTGTGAGTCCAATCGCGATTGTTTTTTATCCACCCACAGTTCATCTTAAATCTGACAACGCATCTATAATGTGGTTTGTTGAAAATAGTTAGGCTAATGTATGTTTTTGTCGATACGCATTCTGGCTTCCCCTAAACTGGGTTCAATGCGAGTGCTGTTTGTTCTAATATGACCAGTCATTTCCTCGTCATCACCCAGGTTACCCAGGTCAGGTGAGACCTGAACAGCACATGATGCTATCGTTAATTTAAGCCTTGTCAATTTAAACATTCAAGCGCAAGTTGAACTCAACTTGCGTGCTGTGAGAAAATTTGTGTGTGCACTCATCTAAAGCATGCACAGGGAAAGCCTTGTCAGACAGCTTCCAAATATTGATTTCTTTTTAAAGTCTTGCTCTTGAATGGACAAATTCACACACAGATTGGCAACATGCCTATCAACATGCCACACTTACACACACATAGAGATAGATAGATGGATAGATAGATGGTTTTCTCCCTCTTTTTTATGTTATATATTTTGCTGTCCTAGCGGTGCATGATTTTATGACTAGTTGAATTTTGTTATTTGCATTTAAGATTTGCATGCTTCAGAACCAACCTGCAACTTTTTGGCCTCACAAGCTGCTAATCCACTACTTTCTTTCCATCTGTCTCAACTCTTTGTGGTGGTATGTTGTTTGAATTTTGGGTCACATTGGAGAAGATTGAAAAATGCAGTGGCCTTTGGAAGTCCAGCTGCAATCTCTCCGCTTTCTGCTCCACTGAGTCAAAAATATTCACTGTCTTTGTAACTCCTGGAAGACGACTAAGCATTAATAGAGACTGAGTTAACACTGCAGGGGCACCTCCTGTTCTAGAGCAGTCTCGCACCTTTCCCGGAGGGAGAGGGATGAGATGAAGGCAAAAGTGTGATAGATGAAGGAATGGAGGGAAAGATCCTGACAGGGCAGTTCAGCACCTTTGTTCCTTTGGGGCTGGTGCCTGTGGCCATATGTGACAGCTCATGTGTGAACCTCCATACACAAAACCAGTGTGCTAACACAGAACAAACTACCTTCAGTTTGCTGTAGTGAATGTTCCTCTTTCTGCTGTCAGACTGGATTGAGATTAACTTTGTCTTTGAAACCAAGGTACCAGAGGTTCATACTGTATGAATACTAAATCGATACCTTAGCCCTGAGGTTTTCAAACTGACTCACAAATGGTTAGTAGGATGTCCGTCTTTAATTTAATTGGCTTTTTAATATTAGTAATATCTCATGTTTAGGCTTGCTGCGATAGTCTGTTACCGGTGTTTTGATTGTTTTATATTAATAAAAAAATAATTTAGAGCTGAACAGGTCTGTTCAATGCAGTGTAAGCCGAAAGAAAGTCGCTGCACGGATCAGTAGTAGGAGTCAGATTTCATTTATCGGATGGCGGAAGATTTGGTCGCAAAATATAAAATTACCTATTTGGCAGTATTTTGGATTTAAACCCAATGCTAATAGGGAACCTGTGAAGATTAGTTGTGTTTTTTTAATAATAATAATAATAATAATAAGCCTTTGCAGGTTTAACTTGTGTCTGGAGAATCAGACCAGAAAACCAGATTTGATGATGTAGATGGATGGATAGATAGATAGATAGATAGATAGATAGATAGATAGATAGATAGATAGATAGATAGATAGATAGATAGATAGATAGATAGATATTACACATATACATATATAGATATGTATGTATATATCTATATATGTATACATTATACATATACATTGCTCAGGTGCTAGCGGCTCAGAAATGACACACTGCACCTTTAAGAGTAAGACAAGTATGCTGCCTTTGGTTTTTCTCTGTTGAGTGCAAACATCATTCCACAGCTATCCATCTATCAAACCTTAATTTGGTCATCCCTGAATGGCTGAATGAGATGCCGTGCACGTCTCTTAAACGCTCCTGCGGGGAACAGGGGTGCCTGCCTTGTGGCATCTGATGCATATTTTCCCCTTCGACAACCTTCATTTGTCTGTCGTTGTGAGTTAATCTCCATACATATTTCCTTTGCCATCAAAGGTGCTTGCTGGCTTATGTTAAAGTCAGCCAAGCGAGGACCTTACAATGATATTCATAGCCTTTCCTGAACCTCCACTACTACGTGTGTGCGACTGTGTCGCTTTTGTCGTGCCCCCCACTATGACCTCTCCTGATCCATAGTCTGTGAGCCACATGTTGAGATCGCCAGGGCACTGTGTGTTTTAGGGAGTGTGAAAAAGGAAGAACCAGAAAGAGAAACCAGCACTGACCCCAGGTCAATGTAGACCGATTAAAATGGCAGTCTGGCTTCATGTGTGAAACAATGTAGCCATTTATAGCATGTCTGCCACTTAAAACAACCTTCAGACAACATCCTGCCAGCACGAGAGAAAGGTGAACATCTCGTTATGTATGATGGTTTGTTTTGCTGCATAAAAACATTCAGAGATGTTTGTGTGTTTGCCAGGCTGACGTGATGTAATACAGCCAACTGAAGTAAATTCAGTTGGCTGTAGCTATCGCTCCATCTGTCTGCTGTAGGGTTGGATTGATACCAATATTTTGGCCTTGGTACGATACCAGCCTTTGGTACCAACCTCAAGTATCGGTTATAACAAATAAACAGCCTTGGCCGACTGATTAAATTATTTTAATAGAATTGTTAATTTAGTGTTCATTTGCTATTAAGCTCAGTGCTTGTAGCATCCACTCCCTTTTTTAAGAGAGAATCTGCTAATTGTCATATTGTAAGTTTGCAATAAAAAATATTTATTTGGTTAAAATGCCTACCTTGATTTGATTTATAGAGAAACTTCTGTTCAGAAGTTTGGGGTTATTTGAGATTTTTTTTATGTGAATAAATTCGATCTGAAGTGACCATTTACGTTGTTACAAAAGATTTATAGTTCATATAAATGCTTTTCTTTTTCGATTTCTATTCCTCAAAGAACCTCAAAATGTAGCAGTTTCCACAAAAACACGAGAATCATGCGGATCAATAATAAAAATAAAATTGGGGGTGGTGGGGGGTGTATGGAAGTTTTGGGAAAGTCATTGTAATTTGTTTCAAAATATTTACATAATAGAATGTTTAAGTGATAAATTTAGTTAAACAAACTACAATACTTAACGTTCATTCGATCCATCCGTCTACGGCATTTCCATCAGATTTTGTTTTGCAGCGTTTTAACCATTCGCACACGTTTCCGTTGAGTTTATGAGCAGAGCGTTCAAATTAGTCATCGGAGAAACAAATAGTTTTGTTCAGTGCGCTGAGACTGAATTCTTCTGACTTCCATCATAAACAACAAAGTGCAAATTCGATGTAAGAAATTCATGTTGCACGTTTTTGTGATTTTTTTTTTTTTTTTTTTACACGAGTTTTGTGCGTGCTTTAACTCGCGCTAGACCCGTTATGGACAGCCTCACAATCGTTCCTGGCACTGCGTATCTAGGCCTATTGCATAGTGTGCATATATTAGGCTTGCTCTTTATACACAAAAGTAATATGTGCATCTGGTAGGCAAAAAAAGTGCGTATCAAATGTAGCCTACGGCACTAAATTGCTTATTGGATGCACGTAAAAGGTCATTTATACGTAAAAGACCATTTATGCGTATAAAGAGCATGCAAAGCTCGATCGATCACATTCTCTGCTCCCTTTTTGTGTACAATTTATTCCAGTTAATTTAATTTATTCTTCATACTGGTAAGATTGTATAGTCTTTATTTTTTAATTAGTAAAAAGCATTTATATAATTCATAAATGGTTCTTAGGTTGTTTATTGTGTTGCCAGAATATGATGTGCAGTTTACCAAAAAAAAAAAAAACATTTTATATTTCCTATTCCTATTATAGAAGTTTGAGTGGAATTTTATTTACTGAATGAGATACCCAGTTAACATGGTTGTTTTCTTTGCAGAACTACAGAACATTAATCACCCTTACATTTTCCCCAAGATAAGTTCATGCGTCATGTTTTGTATTACCAGAAATAAATTATAGCTGTTAAATATATTTCATGTGTGTCACTCACCTGGTAGTTAATGCAGTAAATGGCTGATTCAGGTGTTTAAAAAGTAAAAAGTGCTTTATGCTGGGTCTTAAAAAAATGCCCTGCTTTTTTTCCACTTGCACAATCACATCCCTGCTGAGCTGTGCTCCATTCTTATGTTTTTTTTATTTATTTTTTTTTAGACATAACGGTCCCTTATTTGGACTGAAATGTACAGCAGATGGTCTATAACATTCTCTAGAATAGTGCTACAATTGGATCAGTCTTTGATGGAGCCTTTGTTTTATGATATGCTGCTCATAAATGAATGGATGTGGTTCTGTCTGGACAGTTCATTCCAGAGGGGTCATGCCTGTTCACAGGACCATATCTACTGTCTGTCATTACTGTAGGAAAGGTACAAATACAAATGTAACTACTGTTACTTAACCTTCACCATCACCGTCACATAAAACCCAGGATGGGAATTTACAAATTACACAATATTATTCTTAAAGGTGCTATACTTAAAGATATAAATCACCAAAAAATGAAATTTACCCCATGATTTATTCACCATCAAGACATCATAGGTGTTTATGACATTCTTCTTTCAGACAGATACAATCAGAGTTATATTAAAAAAAGGTCCTGGCTCTTCCCAGCTTTATAATTGTAGTGAATGGCCATTTTTGTTTTGAAGTCCATAAAAGTGCATCCATCCATGATAAAAGTGCTCCACACAGCTCGGTGGGGGTTAATAAAAGCCTTCTTTTATTTGTTGCTCTACCTACTCTAATCAACTATAGTAATTAAACTCGAATGCTCAGCCGTCTGTCACGCAGATATTTACACCCACCTCCACCCCTTCACCTCCTAGCATGTTCATAATAGAGCAGTGGATTCTGTATAGAAACCCTGTCTGTAAACATATGCGAAGAAACATTTGGTTATTAAAAGGCTTGGGGGATTTGTGTCTGAAGGATGCATCTCAAGCTGTCTAGAATGCAGCTTGAGCACCTTAGACCCTAAGCCTCTCGCCAAATCCAAAGATTGTCAATACATTTCATTCTCAAAGTGGTCCTGACTGAACTTAATTTTTTATTGTTGATGTAATTTGTATATCGCTTAGGTAATGAATTTTGATTTACCGTAAAACTTCAAATAATAGCCGAGTCCCAAATAGACGCCTGTCTCTTTTACACACCTGGTGTGGCTGCAGATAAAAGCCGGTCTCAAGTACAGGCCGTTTTGGGGTGTTGATCTTCTAAAACCGTTCGGTTTTTGGCGGCTGCCAAAGCAGATTTTTGTCCTGCCAAAACCTATTTTAATCGGTGAGTCACAGGGCGCATAACGAAGAGAGAACGACACAAGCGTTATCTTGCTGTTTCTGTCCCTCGCGCATAATCAAATCAATTGGCACAATAGTAAAAGGTTGGAAGACTGCAGTTTCACGTGGAGCATTTGGAGTTTTTTAGAGACTCAATGAACAACATTGCATAACTAAATTATAAAGGCCGGTCTCATATAGACGCCTGTCAAAAATACAAGCCGCTGCAGTTTGACGATTTGGGAAAATAAAAGCCCTGGCTATTATTTGAAGTTTTACAGTATCCATCCATTCATCGATATTTCGTTCATCCATTCAAACTAAGACAGTTTTTTCCTGTCGATCATTTTGGATGTTCCATATTTGCCGAGCTGGAAGTTGAGATCATGGTAGCTGAACCGGATCATTTAAGTTAAGCACCATATTGAGCTTCATAGGCAGTTGTTAGGTTTTCATGTGAAAACCTTCTCTCCATCGGTATTACAGTGTATTCTCAACTGTGTAATGGTATTTTAGCAGGGCGGGTTTAGGAACAAGAGGTTGGCTCTAATTCATTAGTTGGTGAAAAGTTCCAGAATGGCTAATATTGTTTATAGCACTTTTTACCAACCCAGAATCCCAGTTCCTTATCTTTTTGGATTTTATAGTATATTAGGGAAGAATAAACATTTGCAAAATGACTCTCTTATTTAATTTAATTCTCCTCCCGCAGCAGTTTCCAGAATTTTCGAGATCCTGGAAGGTCTGAACGCAATGAGCATCTAGTTGGCTTGTGCTTGCCTTTGAGTTTATTAGATTGAAATTTGTTTTTCCAGTGACCCCAGTAGACCGTTTCTGGAGGGCAGTGACTGCCCGAGTATCTCGTCCTGCCCGACCGTCTCTCATTAAAACTCAGTGAGATGCTCATTAGGGTTTAAGTGGAATTAGTATGAAAAGCTCTCTGTATGCGCTAATGAAGGCAGCCGTGCCACAATTGTTTTCATTTGCCGTGACTCTCCCTGAATGCAATCAAAAACCTTGACCGAGCCCCCCGCTAGCTCTCTCTCTCTCTCTCTCTCTCTCAAGCGTGTTTTATCTCATGTGCTTTTCAAGGCCAGTAGGCAAGGTAACTGCACAAATTATCTCTGCACCTCAGTCTTTTTTCGTCATGTCCAGAATTTGTAAATGTTTCATAGATATAATAATAATAATAAAACATCCACTATTGCTATGCTCAACATGATTTCCCCTTTCTCTCATTGGAACGTTAGGCTATGCTAGCATCTGCTTTCTCTCCAGGGTTAGTGCCCACACAACAGCATACACCGTGTGTGATTCCACATGTGGTGCCGCAACATGTTCCTGTATATGTTTTGGGGTTGTTGTTTTTTTTTGGCTCGGTGTTGCTCATCGAGTCTCGCTTCCTTCAAACACCTGTCTTGCTTTCTCGCTCACTCATCCTCCGCTCTTTTCCCTTTGGAAATGAAGCTTATGTTTCAGGTTTTTTTCCCCATTTCAGCAATGAATAAATAATCAAAGAAGAATCACGCAGCGTTTGCCGATCTGAAAATGCTGCTGTTATTGTCTGGTACACATGCATGTGTAGTGTTCTTTGTGTGTGTGTGTGTGTGTGTGTGTACAGGATTCTGCTGCTGTTATTGTTTGAAATTGTAAGCCATCTGTTCACCTGGGAATCATCTAAGACATTGGAGTAAGGGTGTGTATATGTGGAAAGCTCCACATATTAATCACATTCGTGTTTGTCCTTTTTGAGTGTGTGCATGCATTTCTTGCTCAGATCTTTCCATCCCCCTGCTGTTCTTGTGACAGTCTGCTGTCAAGGGACTAAGAGCAGTTGGAGAGGAGGAATTTCCATATTACTCGACCTTGTGTAGAATACGGTGCATCCAGATGTGCAGTCGACTGCTGGGGAAACAGAGGCCCTTCCTAGCCTATACACACTCTGAAAAAAGGTACAAAAGCTCTCACTGGGGCTGTACCTTTTCAAAAGGTAAACTTTTGTCCATTTTAGGGGCTAATATGTACATTTTAGGTGCTAATGTACATTTTAGGTGTTAATATGTACATTTTATGTGCTGATATGTACATTTTAGGTGCTAATGTCCATTTCAAGAGCTAATATGTCCATTTTAGGTCCCAATATGTACATTTTAGGTGCTAATGTGTACATTTTAGGTGCTAATATGTACATTTTAGGTGCTAATATGTACATTTTAGGTGCTGGTATGTACATTTTAGGTGCTAATATGTACATTTTAGGTGCTGATATGTACATTTTAAGTGTTAATATGTACATTTTAGGTGCTGATATGTACATTTTAGGTGCTAATGTCCATTTCAAGAGCTAATATGTCCATTTTAGGTCCCAATGTGTACATTTTAGGTGCTAATGTGTACATTTTAGGTCCTAATATGTACCACCACCAATATGCAGCCTTTGGGTACAAAAGTGTACCTTTTGAAAAGGTATAGCCTCAGTGACAGCTTTTGTACCTTTTTTTCTGAGAGTGTAGATGGTTGAAGTGTTCAGAGCCCCTGTTCCATAATGCACCTGTAACAACATTTTTGACCCTGTTGTCCAACACAATATTCAAAGACAACCCACCCCCCATAGGCTAAGATGTTTCTAGAATGTCTTGTAAAATTTTGACAAAGCTGCTTTTTCATTAACAGAAACACAGAGTTTAGAAAATAACAACAGTTCATTCCATTTAAGTCAGCTCTATTGGAAGTTTGCAAAAGCTCTATTGTGGAGAACCACTTCTCTAATCTGAGCTGAGATTTATGTTTCAAGCTGTCAGGAATACAGAGCTTCAATCGAAAAAGCCAATCGCTTTAAACCATGTCGTTGTTGTTTTTCATTTGTGACTGTTCCTAAAGAGTTCTTGGGTAGATATTAATCATTGCAAAAAAAAATTCAACCTTTCAATGAAAGGCAACTGCTGCATACAGGGCAGGCCCTCTGTTTTGGAAAAAATAATAAATTATGAATGATGAGAAATTTGGAATGTTAAAATGTACCATCTTGGCTAGTTTCCCCAAAATATTAAAATATTTTTGATTAAAGTTTTTTTTAATCATTTAAACTATTTAAAGTATTTAATGATGTAACGAAATTAAAATTATATTTGGGCAGCTAGTATGTGTGTGCAGTCTGATAACAAACAGGAAACATTTGGCAGAAATGAGCAAGTGACTAAGAAGAGTATCTTAAAGATTTTATGAATTTTTGTTTACTGATTCTGAAGTTGGGTTGGTTTTTTTTGTTTGTTTGAAAGGAGCTTCTTATGCTCACCAAGGCTGCATATATTCATTCAAAAACAGTAATTTTTTGGATTTATATTATATATTATATGAAATATACATTTTTTTGTATATTTTTTGGTGGGCAATGTCAAAAAGAATACACAGAACACATCACCTCCTGCTAGGAGACTGTTATTGAGGTGCCAAGTGACACAGGGGATACAAGTGACATATTTGTACGTGTCATATAGACGCATTAAGATTGCAGGTGAACAGGTGAGATCCCATTGATCAAGTTCAGGGTCTTTTACATTCAATAGAGCAGGACCTGCTGTTAACAGTATGCATGTGTTTAATTGAACAGTTGCTTTTGTGTAAGAGTTATGATCCTGATCACTGCACTTAATGAAGACACACACGTGCATCTCACTAGTACAAGGCTGCATGAGTGTTTCGTGTTTATGTGTAGTGCCAGCAGGTGATATATTTCCTTTGTAGTCTTTGTGAGGTGAAATGCATAATTAATTATTTAAATAATTAATTCATAATTAATTATTTAAATAAGGACATACGAGATATTTAAAGCTCAAGGCCTGGCACTAACAAGTGTGATGCACATCTCCTTTCTCTCTTGCTCTCTTTCTAAGTGTACACTACCATTAAAAAGTTTGGGGTTGTGAGAATTTTAAAAGCTTATAACAGGAATATTGTGAAATCAGCACTATGTTGGTTTTTCAACCTTTATAATATTTTACCAAAACCCTTGCGATGGGACATCGACTTACAATAGGTTGAATAACAGGTCTGCCATAGCCTGACATGGTCTGTATCGCTTTTACTGGCACTCTGTAACTTCGGGGAGCGGGTAGGAAATTCGACTGCTTTACGGCATACATCACTTCCCCCACTTCCTCAAATTCCGAGCCCAACGAGCGTTTTTTTTTAACCCTCTGTATGTTGTTCTGGCTGAAGCAGCAAGTAAAACCAAATTTGAATTGCGTCAGAAACAGAGCACGCGGGTGATCAGTTTACTGTTGGGAATGTGTTGTGTAGCTTCGCCCCTCGCTGCATTCAATGTAGACTGCATTGCTTTCTTTTGAGGGCGCTTAACACACTCAAGCATCCCTGTAGAGCCGGGGTGGGCAGCTCGCGCCAGCTCGAGACGTGAAAGTATAGTGATTACTGAGTTTGGTAGGGGCTATTCTTGCAAGTAATACATGATTAGACGAACAAACTAACGGTCAAGATAACTATCCTATGTCTGCAGGCTGATAGTCATGTTTGTTACTTATTTTTCTGGTGAAAGTGCAGATGCAAATCGATTTTTCAAATTTGCAGATTCATCTATGGTAGCTTGATATTATAATATTGACAACATAGCTATTATCTACCGACAAACATTGAATTGAATTAACATATCCATTATGTAAAACAGTAGCCGATAGACTAACGTTACTATAAAGACGCTGGCTTGTAAACGTGTGCTATGCGATCTTTTGAAAAAAAAAATATAGCCCATGACACTATATTCATATTTTGCACACAAAAAGTATTCTCGTCGCTCGATAACCTTAAGGTTTAGCACTGTAGTCACTTGAACTATTTTAACAATGTCTTTACTAACTTTTCTGGGCCGGCAGATTCAATTACCTAGCAGCCTATGAAGGAGTGAGACAGCTCTCAGATTTCATCAAAAATATCTTAATTCGTGTTCCGAAGATGAACAAAAGTCTTAAAGGGTTGGAACAACATGAGGGTGAGCAATTATTGACAGAATTTTCATTTTTGGGTTAAATAACCCTTTAATGCGATGCATTTACTGCCTCAGATGTGATCATTCTAATGATTGACAAAACACAAATCTCTGACATTCGCTGGATAAAAACCTTGTTAACACCATTTGAGCTTGATTTTGGAAAAATATGAACAATATAACGACACGTGTCTGACCATGCATAGTCACAATACTAACTTTGACAACATGGTGTCATTTAAAAAAATATCCCTGCATTTTTATTTATTTGTTTAATATTAGCGGTTCTACACTAACCTGCTTTTTTGACTGGTTTCAAAACACCATGGTAACATATCATTGGATAAATTCCTGCAAACCAACAACTAATGCCAGCACACTGCCTTGCTACTTGCATTCACTCAGGTTGAATGTGTCAACATAACATTTGCATTTGCCGTACTTTTTGAAGATTGGTTGACTGGCAAATTAAAGGGATAGTTCACCCAAAAATGAAAATTCTGTCTGTATTTACTCACCCTCATGTTGTTCCAACCCCGTAAGACCTTCGTTCATCTTCAGAACACGAATGAAGACATTTTTGATGAAATCTGAGAGCTGGATCACTCCTGCATACTAGTCCATAGGCTTCTTGAGGGATTGAAACTTGCCAGCCTTGAAAAGTTATTAAAGACATCGTTAAAATAGTCCAAGTGACATTGGGTCAAGTTTATCGAACGACGGGACACTTTTTGTGCAAAAAACAAAAAACAAAACAAAAATAACAACTTTTTTTCAGCTATCCATTTCCTTCTCTCTGGGCAATCTGTTGTTGTATGTCACACGCATCACACACATGACCAGCGTCAGCCAATAGTGATCCAACATGTTTAATTGACTAGAGGCCCAAAGAGAAGGAAATAGTTGAAATAAAGTCGTTATTTATGTATGTTTTTGCACACAAAAAGTGTTCTCGTCGCTTGATAGTTAAGATTGACCCCGAGGCCGTCAAGTTTCAATCCCTCAAGAAGCCTATGGACTAGTATGAAGGAGTGAGACAGCTCTCAGATTTCATCAAAAATATCTTAATAAAAATAATGTTAAGTTAACCAATTAATGGTCATTTCAAATAAGTGTTTCTGTTCTGATAGTTTGATTACGTTTTTGTTTGTTCCTGTTAAAATTTAAATTGTTTCCATTTTTGGATAAATATTCCAGATACCACTGTTCTGACAGAATCCAGTTCTTTTAGGAATACTCATTTTTCAAGTTGAGAGAATCTGAAACAAACTGTCACTTCTAAACGCCCATGTATTTTAAATCATACAAAAGTTTATTTCAAATTTTTTTCTGTAGCAGAAACGAAATACAGAAAGCAGCCAAATTAGTCTGAATTGTAAGTTACCTGTTCATAATTACTTGTTTATTGAACTGTTCCATAAAAGCAATATCACACTTGCAGTTGTGCTTTTGTAATGACTGCCTACGGCCGAATCCCAGGCGCACAGAGAACTAGAGTAAATGTGTTCTTCATGAGTTGGTCTCGCTTCAGTGTTACCTCATCAAAACGTTGAGTCATTCTGTCTAAAACCGCCTCGGCACAACCTCTGTTGTGTCTCTCCTCTCTCTTCATTTCCAACTCAAAGTCCGTGTTGGAACCGTAGATGCTGATTCACTCTCCAGCCTGAGGACACCAAATAATAAGAAAGTCGGTCACATGATAATGGCCGTTCCTCCCTGCTCTTCCTGCCTAATCTAGGCTAACGATGACCTTGGGCCTGTGCTTATACCTCACACACAGGGAGATGGGTTTCTGGTTTGGGGATACAGAAAAGATTGAGAAGGGAGAGGTGATGAGGGAGATGGGGATAGAGAGAGAGAGAGAGATAGGGGAAGAAAAGACAGAACAAAAGGAAAGGAAATGAGAAAGGGAGAGAGAGAACTGTCGAAGGAGATGAGGGAGAGGTGGTGTTGAAAGGAAGGGGGAGACGGAGGAGAGGAAGAGGAGATAAAAGACGAAAAAGGTGTGCTGGTGCAGGGCTGGAGACTGGGGAATGGTGTGAGACTGAGCGTGTGCGTGTGTGTGAGAGAGAACGAGAGTTTCTCACTGGGCTGCTCATGCAGAGAATGGGATTTTAGGATTGACTGTCCACTCTGCCTAAAGGTGTGTGTGTGTGTGTGTGTGTGTGTGTGTGTGTGTGTGTGTGTGTGTGTGTGTGTGTGTGTGTGTGAGAGAGAGAGAGATGGAAGTGTTCTTGTTTGTTTCTGGTGTATGTGCAGTTAAAAATAGCTACAAAAGATACTATGGGTCTGTGACTTCATCTGTGGTTGTATCAAAGATGGGCGCCTCCCATACCACATGGCTTTGAAAGCCAACATGAAATCTGAACAGACTCCATTTACAAAATCCTTTGTGCATATATTAAATCAATGACTTGTCATTTCAGCTGATGTCACCACCTCAGCCCAAACACACTCATAAACACTAAACGCCTCTTTCATGATAAATAAATTCCCAATGGATAAATTGAGATTGTTATTTAGATTTTTTATTTGTTTGTTTTTGTTGTTTGTAGAGCTGATAATGTCAACATGTTGGCAAAAATGTTGTCATTGGTATTATTACTAAATAGATTGATACATTTTAATACAAAATATTACTATTGTAATAATTCTAGGGCTGGTCCAAATACGAAGCTTCGGTAGTAAGCACAATTGAATGTTCAAAGCTTTGGAATGTCTGTCTGTCCATCCGTTTGAATTTTGATTATTCTGAGAACCGTTCGTCCAAATTACTTCACAAGGGAGTACAGTGTCGTATTTGGTGCAATATAGATAGATGGGTGAGATGTCATTAATTGATGTATAGATTAATAATAATGGGTAAAAAGGATAATACATTTTGTTTGATAATACATTTCATTTTTCTATTTTCCACAACGTCAAAGCAACGCAACCCAAAATACAAGCGCAGACATGCACTTCTGTCCATACAAACTCCGCTGTTCTGCACTCTAGCCTCAGAAAACTCCGTTGCAGAAACACTTTTAGTAGTCCAAAAAGAAGCAAATATATTTACAAAGTTATATGTTAAATTTTATAGCGTAAACCATATTCACGTGCGAATGAGAACCGTTTTGAGGGGGATGCCTGGTGTGCAAATATTCCAATGTCACATTTTCAAATTGAATACCAACCCACCGAACGAATATTCGGGTCCAGTCCTAAATATTTCACTGTAAGAATGTGGGTATTTCTGAAAAATATAATTAAATAATAATAACGTTTATTTTAGTATTTATGTTGGTATTAGTATTTTCTTTTCTTTTTAATTTTCAAATGTTAAACCATCAAACTTTTATTTTGCTGGAAAGCCACAAACCACCATCTTGGTGCATGTTGCGTTCCCAAATACATGTTTTAAGCGACCCTAAACTCAGAGCCGATGCAGAGATGAGTGTGAAGCAGCGAAGTAAGCCGCTTGACTGAAAACACACTGAAAACACCTGAGTGTGGAAATTGACACTCCTACGCTTTGATTTTGAAACAGCTTTATAATTTATTTGATTAAATCACAGCCTTTGCAATTTTATAATTGCACAAAGCCATGTTGCGATTTAGGTTGTATTCCGATTAATTGTGCAGCCCTATATGAAGTAGGTGAAAATAGGTTGCATGTTGCAAATTCACTTTAGACTTGGAGTTTTCAGTTGTAAGGACACACACACACACACACACAGCTTCTGTTCCAGGCCCTCCTCCACACCTGTGCTGTGCCCACTGCTTGCCCGTCTGTCGTCTGTTATTTATAGAGCACGACTGATCTCAGATCAGACTGACTAAGTTCAGATTGAGGTTTTTTTCTCCCACAATAAACCTCCATTAGTCTAGAGTGTCTCTCATCAGTTCTCATTCAGTGTCTCTCCATTTCTTGTTCAATGAAAAAAAAAATTGAATCACTATCTTTTATTTGAGCAAGAAAATTATCGCAACATCCCCCAAACAAGATAAATATCCGGAAGTAAAAATACCAGGTAACACTTCATTTTACAGTACTTACATGTACTTACAGTGTACTTACCTAGAAAGTACATGCTAATATAAGGTAAGTACATGGGTTGGGGTAGGTTCAGGGTTAGTACCTAGTTATTACCCAGTAATTATAAGTAACTACATAGTATGTACATGGGTAACAGGACTGTAAAAGAAAGCGTTACAAAATACCACAAATTTTCTCCATAGGGATTTTTAATGATAGTTTGCTGTGATTTGACGGACCTGCTGTGATTTTCTGAGGTTCATAATCGATAGTAAATGCTTATGTTGAAGCCATCAGCCTTCATTATTTCAACTTAATTTTTGTAATTATTATAATTTATTATTATATTTTTTATAATTATTTTTAAGTATTTTATTAATTATTATATTGTTTAAATTATCTTGGTGGCAAAAAAACGGCATTACCCATGTCTCTCTCAAAGAAATCACCACCAATCAGAAACTAAACAAGCAAAATGAAAAAACTACTTAAATACGTAGAATCTCAAACTACTTAAATGTTTACAAATATTTCGGTAACACTTTACAATAAGGTTTCGCTTTTTAACATTAGTTACCTATATTAATGAACATAATTAACATAACTTTGAAAGTATTTATTAATGTCAGTTAATGTTAATTCCGACATTTGTTAATACATATCTAAAATCAAGTTGTATTAATATTAAATGTTGTATTAATATTGTTGTATTAGTTGTATTAATATATATATATATATATATAATATATATATATATGTGTATATGTGTATATGTGTGTGTGTGTGTATATATATATATATATATATGTGTGTGTATATGTGTATGTATGTATATGTGTATATATGTGTGTGTGTGTGTATATATATATATATATATATATATATATATATATATATATATATATATATATATGTGTGTGTGTGGTTGTGTGTGTGCGTGTGTACTGTACTGTATGTATGCATGCATGTGCACTATGTATGCACGTTATACACATGCATTTACTATGAATGTAAAATATATAATTTATATTTATACCATCTTTAAGTTTTATTATCTATTGTTTCATGGGATTGTAGTTATTATAGCTGTTAAGTACACTGTCTTGAACTTGTACTTGTAGCCTACTTGTCTTTTTTTATCCAATTTAAAAAATAAAATTGCTTTAAATTCAATGCCTTTTCTTGAAGGATGCATGTGATTTCTGAGGTCGTCTTATTATGCATAGCTGTTTACCTTTTAGAATCAGAAAATCACTGTTTCAACAGTCTCTGTTGTTTATAAGACTATGTCTTCTTTATGCTCAGTAATGAATGTTATTATTTTGTTGTAGTGGAGATTATTGTTGTGTCTATAATAACATCATGACTGAATAAAGAAATTTGAATTGAAAAAAAAAATTGAATTGAATTGTTGTTTATGAGCAGTTCATCTTAGATTTTGTGTTTTTGATCTAGATGGATTTCTCCACAGTGATGTCTATTGAATTCATTCCAGATTTTGTATAGATGCAAGCGTGTTTGTGTGCACGAGTCCTCAGCTAATCTTGTGCCGTGGGAGAGGAAGTTCCCACTGTGATGGAGGTGTGCCTCAGATGCTGGACTGTATGGAGAGCGCTTGAGACCCTGATGTGTGGTGGAATAATGTCCTCTGATTTGCACAGCCAATCGAGGGAGGAGAAAGTGAGAAGTCTTTATTTTAAATATAGAAAGGAGATCGGAATGGCATCAGACGGTAAATAGATTAGAAAAAAAGATTTACGGAGGCACTGGAGATGGCGAGGTGAATTTTATATTGAGTGAAATGAACAGAGATGGAGGAGAGAGTCGCCCTGCAGGAGGTGGAAAATGCAGTGATTTGCTGTGGTGCTGTAAGTTGGCACACTCTGACCTGGTAGAGTGAGTGCTGCTTTTAGGATGTTTTTTCCTCCGGTGTCAAACCACGAAGGACACACACACATATAAGCTATCCATGCGTTTGTGTATTGTAACACCTTAATTAGACCCTCTTTGTGCTTTAAGTATATATGCAATGACATTTTCGATGCATTTACATGTTACAAGTATTTTTAGTGGCACATAGAAAATGTCCCTGAGACCAGGTGCTGTTTAAGGTAATCGGCTTTTAAGTCTGTGACAAGCGTTCTGGTTTGATATTTTTTGAGGGATTTTAGTAGCAGTGTAGCGGAGCAGCTAATATTGCTTACAGCACCTTTAGTGTCTAGAATATGGCATGTCTAAGTGAATTAGAATATTTAACAGAAAACAACAAAGTGATCCAATGGTGGTTGACTGGATTGTAGATGTGGTTTTGTTGTAGTGATTGCTATAGGGACAGCTTTAGTATTATTGTTCATGAACTAAGTGTTATGGAATTGAACAGGTGAACTGCCTTTCAAAAGTTTGTGGTTAGAATGTTTACATATTTTATTTAATTATTAATTTTATTCCGCAAGGACGCATGGAATTGATCAAAAGTGGCAAAGACTTCTATTTCACACAAGTGTTGTTCTTTGCGACTTTTTGCCAGAGTATCCTAAGAAAAAAAATGTGATCTCGATTTTCACATATTAAGCAGCACAGCTGTTTTCACCATTGACTACAATAATATTACTTGAACACCTAATCAGCATATTAAAATAATTTCTGGATCATATGACCCTGATAACTTGTGTAATGATGCTGAAAATTCAGCTTTGCCAGGAATAAATAGCATTTATATTGTCTTTGTAAATGTGTGTATACACACACACACATGTGCTTAACTTAGAGTTTCCCCCCTTTTTTCCAACCTCGCTTTTGAATGACTTTTTCTATAAAAGACGGTGGGGGAGGTACTGTGATGGGGAAGCTGTGTGTGTGTGTACATATATATATATTTGTAGTTTATATGGAGACAATAATGTATCTTTTCACCACATGTTTGTAGTTTCAGGTCCCCAAAATGCCAATGTCATGTAAATAACGGCTAAAAATAATACGTTTTCCGTTTTTAGTTAAAACAGGGTTGTGTAAACAGCCCTCAAGATTTCTCAAATCAAACACAACTGATTTAACTCATCAGCTCATTAGTAAAAAGTTGATTCCAAGAAATGTGCAGTGTTGAGAGTACTCCAGGACCAGGGTTGGAATCATTGCTGTAGTACTTTACATCCCTGATGTGTGTGTGTGTGTGTTACCTGTGAGGATGCGGCAAGTGTGTGACTTGGAGAAGAGTGTACGTATTAGTCAACAAGTAATGTGTGAGCCAGTAAATACATAGATCAGAGCTTGTCAGCCTGCGCGGTGCGCTACATATTGCAGGAGCATAAATCAGAGGAAGACATGATGACGCAGAACTCAAGATAACACCCATACCACAGCTGAGATATGAGTCTAAGAAAGTCCTGTCTTCATTTTCTTGATTCATTTTAAACCATGTAGGCTGTTTTTGTTTAAACCTTGGACTGAATTTGAAAACCACATTAGTCTTATATTCAATATATAGTTTCTGTGAACAAAACTCATTTTGTTCACCCACTCTGAGAGTCCATGCATTTGTGTCCGAGTCTTCCGTGGTCTATTTGCAGCTTATTCTGGCCTAAGAGCGCCCCATTTATAGAAATTGTCGGACCAAAAGCTAAATCTAATTTGTTTTTTACTTTCCAAAATCCGTTTTTTTTGTGCATTTTCGCATTAGAATTACCATGTGTGAATGGTAAGAAATCACTTCGCATTTCTGGAAATCCATTACAGTCGGAATGCTCTGATCGGATTTTGTGTGGTTTGTAACTTTCTTACGCTGCATAAAACGTAAACGATGGTATAGGCATTGTTATAGGAAACATGCTGATAATCACGGAACAAGGTTGTGTTGTTGCAAAGCGCCGGACAAGCCTTAAATGACAACATAACGGGGACATGTTTTGAAAACGGTAGAGACGACAGCGTGGAATAAAGCCTCCTACAGTTTTGCCACTGCCTCATTGTCATGTTGTAAATAAGACAACATCTGTATTGCATACCCCTCCATGTTATGGTTGTTGGCTACCAACTTAATGTCATAGCCATAGAAAAACATACAGATATTCTGAAAAATTAAAGAGCGGCATTGACACACAAATCATATCTGAACAGTTGCGTTACACAATGTGCACAGTCAATAATTTTTATATCAGATTCCAATCGGATACACAAATAATCGGATTTGAATTGACAGTGTGAATATAGCTTTTGGGCCGGTTTTACATGAACTATCGCTCTCTAGCACAATTCTCTATATCGTTCCATACTTGTATGGTTTTTTTTTTTCTCTCATTGTAACAAAAGATGTTTTGAAATTTGTTTTTATTTTATTTTTGTCCATAGAAGAAAAGTCAGCTGATGTGTTCATATATAAACTAAGTTTTTTTATATGAAATTTTAGCTCAAGTAAATTGATCAATTTAAATTGTACTCGTAATTGTTACCCTGTCAGGGCAATCTCATCTCAGGGCGGGTCTATGCCAAAAAATTCTGTGTCCGTCAACAGTTGTGGGTGGGGCTTGTGCAGAAAAAAAAGCACTGGATTTTTATCGTTACAGGGTGGTTGTGTACACACACTGCCAACTCACATTTATGTTCGAATGTAAAAGTGAATTTTGCATAATAAAGGTCCCCTTTAACGATCACACTGGCATACTCTTTCCCCCAGCACCACCTTTATCTCTGCCTTCGCCTTTCAACAACACATCTGCCTCCAGCCCCCACCGCTGGCAACATTAATGCGACAGGAGCCCACGTGTACGAGAGCGAGAGAGTGAAGGGCGCCCTAAATGAGCAGCGTCCTCTGACAAACAACACTCTTCACCTTAACTAGACATCTCCCTCCCCCAGCATCCGTTCAGTCACCCTGCAGGGACCCAGTTTAGTTTCACACCACGCGCAATCACATGCACACACACACACACCTGCAAACAGACGATCGATAGCAGTGCCGCAGGAAGTCTGATCAATATTGCCTGAATTTGGAGCAGCGGGAGAGAGCAGTGAATTAGCTGAGACGTTTCCCACCGAATATCGGCATCAAGGGAGCCCACGCGGCTTACTCTGTCTAAAATGTGTTGTTGTATGATGCAATTGTGTAGCATTCATTTGCATCTTTACACATGCAAGAGCTCTCAGAAAATCCACTAGTGTCCACTTAAACAGTCGCCACATTCATTAAAGGTGTCAGATGCAGAACCGAAGCACAAAGATGTCATAAAAGAACATTTTGTCCTGGTGGGTTTGATGCCTCGTTTCTAAACCTTCCACTGGAGGCAGGATATTAGCAAAGTTTCACAAACGAAAGCACGAAGGCACTTGGTGGGAATCATAATTAGATCTGCGGCAGCTTTTAGGCGTTCGGTTGTGGAAATGAGGGCTAGGATTTCTCAAGCCCTATGGAGTTCTTCATGATCAAGATAAGCATTTATGAAAAGTCTTAATTAAAAGTTTATTGCCGGCGGACGGTCGGGTGATGGTGGCTGTTGCCTTTTATGCATCTGTTTGTGTTAGGCTGCAAGAGTTGGATAAGATCTCAGAAACCTGACTAGGGTGTTGCTTGGCCATATTTGAATACATCTGAACTCAAACATAAAAGCATGTTGCAGTAGTTACGATTCTTGATTTTGTTGAGTGTCATGAACCGAGACCTGTGAAAACGGCAAATCCAATTACTTTATGCAAAGTGAGATTAGTTGTATTTTTATTAAGAACAAAACCAAAACTCGCATTCAAATCTATTAAGGGCGCCTTGTACGCAAAAAGAAGATTGCTTTGATGTGGCGAGAGCAAATGAGTTTTGGAGAGCCAGGCAGAGGAAAGTGCATCAAAAATGCATCTGAAAGTGGTGAGTAGATGTAACGCCTATTCTGAAAGCAAACGAGGAACTTCTAAGAGCCTTTTTTCTTTTAATTGTTTCACCATCTCACTCACCCCCTCCCACCACTATCTCCCACTATATCTCTCTTTTAATAAGCCATCATTTACCAAGTCTGACGGCGTCCTTTTGCATTGATTTCTGGGCCTGTGCAGACCCCAGAATAGGGTCAGCTCCCATAACACCGGCTATGCCTCATGAAATCTCTTCTTGTCCTGACCTATGGCCTGATTGTGCCAAGAATGTTAAATTAAATGTAAATGTTTTTTTTTTTTTTTATGTTGAATTGCTTTCTCATATCCTTGTTCAGTGTGATTATGTGTCATTTTTATGTTGACTTCCCAAAATTGGGTTCTGATTCCCAGCCTCTGTTTGATTTTGATTCCATTTGTTTTCATGATTCAACACTTGATGCCAAAATAACTTGAGTTGTACTGCATTGGTGGTGCTTGGGTTTTTTAACTCCCCAAAAAGATCGCAAAACTCATTTGTTTGTCAATCGGACTCTTGTGCTGAAGATTCATCAATAGTTGCAAAAGGTCCATCCACATTGATCACATACTGTATGAGCAGACTGCAGATGAGATGAGAACGAAACTTCACGAACGTTAAAAAAAACGGTGTGTTCTATTTCAGGGGTTAGTAACTTCTTTTGACCAAAGAGTCAATTTTTCATTTTAGGATAATGTTTAATTGTTTTTTTCTTTAATAACATTTCTATAATTGTACATTTATTGGGTCCAAAGACAACTAAAAACAAACAAGGGCTTTCAGTGTGAGGTTGAGTTACCACCTGAGACTTGCAGTGCTTGAGGCAAATGTTTGTGAATACTCACCAAGGTTGATGTGGCAGGACCTTAAACCTTAAAGGGTTAGTTCACCCAAAAATGAAAATTCTGTCAGTATTTACTCACCCTCATGTTGTTCCAACCCCGTAAGACCTTCGTTCATCTTCGGAACACAAATTAAGATATTTAAGATATTAAGATCGCTCCTGCATACAGTCCATAGGCTTCTTGAGGGACTGGCTCTTGCTGTCCCCGAAAAGTCATTAAAGACATCGTTAAAATAGTCCAAGTGACTACAGGGGCTCAATCTTAAGTTTATCAAACGACGAGAACACTTTTGTGCGCAAAAAAACAACAAAAATAACGACTTTATTTCAACTATTCACTTCCTTCTCCATGAGCCTGTAAGTCAGTTAACGTAGTGTGATTGCGTAGAGCTACGTCACACGTAGGCTCACTATTGGCCGACGCTGGTCATGTGTGTGTGATGCATGTGACCTACAATAACAGAAGCTTACGCTATTAAACTAGTAACCTGACTCGCGCAGGGGGAGAAGTAAACGAATAGTTGAAATAAAGTCGTTATTTTTGTTGTTTTTTTGCGCACAAAAGTGTTCTCGTCGTTTGATAAACTTAAGATTGAGCCCCTGTAGTCACTTGGACTATTTTAACGATGTCTTTAATGACTTTTCGAGGACAGCAAGAGCCAGTCCCTCAAGAAGCCTATGGACTGTATGCAGGAGCTATCTTAATATCTTAAATATCTTAATTTGTGTTCCGAAGATGAACGAAGGTCTTACGGGGTTGGAACAACATGAGGGTGAGTAAATACTGACAGAATTTTCATTTTTGGGTGAACTAACCCTTTAAACCGACTCATACCTCCAAACCTTACCTGCCTCAATAGCTGCAAAAGTGTTTTGCAATACAATATAAACACAATAAGTGAAGACGCCTATTGTAAAGCGTGACCAAATTTGTATCCATCCTTAGTGGTCGGAGAGTAGGAAATCAACACAATTTCTTTACAGTTCTTTTTGGTGCTTCTGGTGGCACAGAAATCACACACTTCACCTTCAGAATTACTATTAAACTCAGTTTATGCATTTCTCGCTATTTATTTGGACACCTCTACGAGTTTGAGACTTCTCTGTGCAGCCGTGCATTACACGACTTTAGATTCAGGTGGTATATGACGCTGTAAAAGTGTCATTTGCTGCCCGGTGATTCCCATTTCTTTTATTATTAATGAACTTGCTTGGAGGTTATGGATGCTTTGATTCTCTGTGGCCTTGTTTTATTGTGTGGGAGTGGAGGTGGGGGAAAAATCACAAAAAAGAGAAACTGTTTTCAGAGCACCACTTCAACCATCTTTTCCCGTAAGTGGCCGAAGGGTTGGTCTTCCCCCCTCCCCCGTCTTCCCCATTTACACCGTCAGACCCTGCAAGCTGAACATTGCAGTTGACCTTTGCAAAAACAATTTGGAAAGCGTGAGGATCCAGTAGGCGTGAAAATGACTGTGTGGTTAGAAGCCTGGAGTGGAGAGACTGTAACTCCCACCCTGTGAGTCTGTGCGTGTCCTTGCCGAAATTGAGGCCTAACCACCGTATTGACTTGAGGCTTGAGGTGCGAGTGAAGTGGCTCTGGGGGTTCAGACAGCCCTCGCTGAGCTTCATATATACTGCAGTGAGGGCATCATCATTAACCTCAACATCTCAGCCCATCCACTCAGAATTCACATTAGCTGATATACAGGCCAGAGTGATGTCAAGATAAAAGGTGAGCGAGAGAGCGAGGACATGGGGTTTCTCGGAAGATGAGGGTGCAGGCAACCTTTAGAGAATGAGATCACATATCAGGAGGGTCGTGATACACACACACACCTGCTATTCAGAGGATGTGCTGCAAATAATGATCCATCACTTTGACAAACTGGGTTGTAAATTTTCCGTCAAGCTCTGTTTTTACTTTTTTATGCTGAAAATGATATAGCATTTCTACTTGATATACCCTATATGAATATTTTAAATAATGGTTTCCCCAAATTATTAAAGGCACAATATGTAGTTGTTTTGTTGTTGTTTTTTTCGCCACAAGAAAGTGGAGTTTTCAACAAATAACAACGGCGTAGGTTGATGATGCAGTGATGAGCTGAATGATGGGACTTGCTGTCAAGCTGATGGATCCAATAATGTTAATGGATGAGTGCAAACATTCGTGTTTTTTAACATTACAGTGGTATGAAGGTCGCATTGCTAAAGAGACCGATATCACACGTGAGTCCCACGGATATAAATGAAATAAGGACATTGATTGAACCCGCAAGTGCTGGATTACTCACACAGGTCAGTTTATTAGACGAATTAAACTTGTGAGGTAATCCAGCGCTGTTTCACTTGGTCTAACGTTACACTATCACACTAAACAGCATTTAAATGTTTGTTGAATGTTATAATGTTATACTATACAGTTTGTTTGCTATACAAAACTAGCAGTAAGCTAGATCAACATTAGAATAACATACTGACAATATTCATCAACATTTCATATAACATTTTATATAACATTTATTTGTTTTATGTACATTTGCTCACCTGTCTAATAAAGCTGTCAAGTCGTGACTCTCGTGAAGCTCTTTCAAGTCCAAGTTAGTCGCATCTCAAAAACGTCACACTGATATTGATCCTCATTTAAGTTCTCCTTGTTTGTCCCAAAGTCTGTTTGCCATGGTCTATGTTTGAAAGAAACTTTTTTTTTGCTTGTGAAGAAAAACTGCGTGAGAAATTAAGACTTGCTTTTCATTAATGTATCTATTTTTGGGTGTATTTTTTTCTAACTGTACTTCTAGAGTTTTTTTCACTATAGTTAGAAAGTGTAACAAAGTTAAAAACAAATGAAAGGACAAAATACACTTCTTAAAGGTATATTTTTGAAAACACATCTTTAGTGTTGCATAAGTAAATCTTGTTACAAGAATTTTTACTGAAAAACAAGACAAACCAGGCTAATTCAACTTATTTAGATGTCAGTTTTTGCTGTGTTAATATTACAAGTACTTTTATGGCAAGAGCTCTTTTAGTATTACCAAGTGCAGTGTTGTAGATTTTTGGCTTTTTCCTTTGTTTTGGTCTTAACGACAGAAGTTGCTGTAGTTTTGCTATCTGGCCACCAGATTATTTGAACAATGTTTCATGAATTACACAATTTATCATTTTTCTCCCCAAATCCACACTCATTTCTAATTTTGTAGGGGCACAAGCTGTTTTTCCATTTTCTTCACTTCTAACCCCTATTAAAAAAATATATAAATAAATAAGGAAATGCAATAGACTAGATAGATTAATAATATATGTACACCTTGGTTGTATATGTATTATATTTATATTAGCTGAAAGCATATTTAATTGTCTGGCAATATTTTTAAACTTCAGTAAATTACAGAAAATGTATAATTAATGCAACATCTGCTGTAGAATGTTTGTGCTCCATTACTTTTTCGCTTCCACTTTCTTTTTTTCTTTTTTTTTATCAATTAAGTGCAGCCACCATAAAAAAATAAATACTTAGGATTTTGACCCTTCAAAGTTTCAAAGCCTTCACAAAGCAGTGTCTAGGGAAGAACACTGTACATGTGTGTGTATGCAAGCAGGCAGGCGTGGCAGTATCAGTACACTGGAGTCTCCTCAGTGTGATGTGTGTTGACAGTTTGTGATGGGCCAGAAGCTCAGTCCTGAACCCCCTGCAGTGAATCATTCACAGACGTGAGCCCTCGCACCAGCGTTCCCTCTCTCTTCCCTCATATCTATTGTTGATCTGTTGAGTTGTCATGCCTGTCCATCCCATCTAATGCTAACAAAGGCTTACGACTGTGAAATGCCCACTACCCGGCACATACATAATACAGATTACAGTGGCCATGTTTACGGTGAAATGTTTGGAAACACACACACATATCCATACATATGCAACACAGATTACAGTGGCCATGTTTATGGTGAAATGTTTGGAAACACACACACACACACACACTGTATCCATACATATGCAATACATAGCATAGGCATAGGCAGCACATAAACAAGTTCTTTTCATCTATTTCCCTTCATCCTTCATCATCGCTCTCGGCCATCAGCAGGCCCGCAGATTTATGCAGAATTGTATAGTCATTCATATAATTCTACACATTTCCTGCCTTTTACATATTTTTTTATTAAATATTTTGGCCAGTCTTAGTATGCTTTCAGCCAGTGTTAATTTCGTCAACGCAAGCATTCTTTACCTTTCTTTACCGCAAGCCTTTACAAATCATTCTAATATGAAGATTTGGTGCTCAAACTTGTCCTTTCCATTGCTTAACATGTTTGTGGAAGCCATGACAATTTTTTTTCAGGATTCTTTGATGAATGGAAAGTAACAAAATAACCCTGAAAAATATTAATAATGGACTGACAGTATTTTTAGAAAGAAGAAAAATTTAATCAAATATTTCAATCATAATATGCTGGGGTCTGACCCGCTTAAAAGACTCTTTTAGTTTGCCTTAAATGGCTTAAAATCAGTTGACAAATTTTGTTATAACTATATATATAAAAGCTTATTTTACTATTTGTTAAAGGCATTCTCCACTTTTTTTGGAAATAGGCTCATTTTACAACTCCCCCAGAGTTAAACAGTTGAGTTTTACCATTTTCGAATCCATTCAGCTGATTTTCTGATATTTAGAAGAATATCAGTAACCAGACAGTTTCTGGTCTCATTGACTTCCATAGTATATATATTTTTTTCAACTATGGAAGTCAATGAGACCAGAAGCTGTCTGGTTACTGATATTCTTCTAAATATCAGAAAATAGGCTGAAACGGTGAAACTCAACTGTTTAACTCTGGGGGAGTTGTACAATGAGCCTATTTCCCAAAAAAGTGGAGTATCCCTTTAAATTTTAGTGTAAAAATCGTGCACTCCTTTGTCCTCGTAATAAGAGTGTACTGCTGTGGCAAGCAGGTCGAGGGCCGTGAGAAAGCGGTCCTCGACCTCGTCCTCGCCACAATTGCACTCAACTATTTAAAACATCTCTTTTTTAAAAAAAAAACATCTGTTCTGAGAAATATGTGCAGAGCACAAAAAATCTCCCCATTTTCAGTCTGGGCCTGACGATCAGTCTGTCATTCGTCCCATATCTCTGAGTTTTGGAGCTACAGCTGCAATGTTGCCCTTGTGCTGCAGGAAGTGTGGACTCTGAGAGAGAGAGCGAGCGTGTGGATTAACAGCTGATTAAAGTGGAATTGGAATAAAGTAATCAGTGGTGTAAGTGCCTGTGCTGATTACGAGCTGAAGACTCCTCAGGCCACCCCAGTTTAGATCCCTGATAAGCACAATGATGAACTATAATTAAAGACAAGCATATTATATGATAACCGAGTCCTGCTCTGTCCCCCTATGGCACAGGTCTCCGTCTCTTCATTCTGTGCATCTGCTGGCAAATGTTGCCACGCTTCCATTAACCACTGGCTGCGGTTTTTGCTACTTTAATTACTGGAAACTGAATGAGTTTGACTGCTTATCATGTTCTGTAACATGGGTTTAATTTATTACGTCCACCTTTAGTGTTTGGCGACTAAAGCCCATTACAATGCTTGGTCGGTCAGATTAGGCATTTGGCACTAATTGTTGTAAAATATTAAATAGTTGGCAATCTTTTTATTTGCTAGTGCCAAATGGGAACTGGCCTAACAAGCCTTCAAAGCACTTTTCGCCTGTCTTTCTGTTTCACTAATAATTAATACCTCCGCTTTTTTGGCTTTCTGTGGAGTGAGGCCTTTGTCCTGGACTGTGAGTGTGTAAAGGAACTGTGCTACAGGAAGTGGCATGTGCCCACTCATAAGCTCAAGCACACACTGTACTTTCAGCAGAGAGCTTCCAGTATCATTATTTCTGAGCAGAACTCTTTATTAAGAAAAAACTCCTCCAGATGCCAAACCCCCCTTTTCTCCCCACATTTTTTATTTTATTTTATCTTCTATTCAGTTGTAATCTAAAGTTTGTCACTTAAGATTTTTCTTTTTTATTTCACTGAAACAAAAACGCTACTTAAGTATTTTGTGTTTGTTTATTGCATGTTGTGCTTTGTTGTTACCTTTTAAACCATAGTTTCTATTAATAGTTATTGATAATAGCTAAGTCTGTTAGTAGTCTATATTTATAACTACTGTAAACTATAATAATGGTTTCCTTTTTTAAGTGTAGTAACTGTTGTAAATGGTATTGTGGCCAGAAACTATGGTTATGGTAAATATTGTTTTTTTTTTCAACCCACATATCTTTGAATATTGTAAGTGATGTCTTATGAAACACTTGTCTGCTTTCTTACAAACATAATTTATTGGCTATTGAACACCTAGAAAAATAACATAACGGTCTATTAATCAATACGAATACTCGCATCTCCCTCTCGATTATTCATATCTGGAATGCATTGTGAGCGCCCAGCCGAGTGCGTTCAGCTTTTGCATCAGTCCAGAATGAAGTGTAGAATGAGTGGCCCATACCGCCTGAACGCACATGAGCATCTCCTTCTGATCCTGTTTGCATGGTGTGGGCGCATCGAGTGTGAGGGAATGTGACCCAAATGGAATTATTCTTCCATCAAAGGGAAGTATTCATGAATTAGAAATGACCTTGATTGGAGAGACCCCAGAGACACAACGCCACAGTTCAAGCAATTTCACACCCGTTCACTCAACGGCTTTTGAGAGACTTGATGGAGGCAGTGAGGAAGGAGTGAGAGAGGATGAAATGTATTGAAAGAGGTGTGGAGGAGTAAAAGAAAGCAAAGAGTATTAGATATGTATAAATGAAAACATGGAGAAAAAGCAAAAAATTATAGACTAGACTACTCTTCAAATTGGTCATCAGTGTTATTTTAATATTATTTATATACTATTATAGCTATATTAATAATTTAAAAACTAGCTTTTATTTTTATATATTTTTTATTTTAATTCTAGTTCCTTTTTAGCTATTGTTTTGTGCATAATGACTAATTAGGTTCAATTTATTTATATATGTTTCCAGTTAGTAGTTTTAGCGCTTCAAGCTAAATTATTCATATTATTAGCTTTAGTTAGCTGCAGTCTGTAGCTTTGTTTGGGTTAAAATTATCCCCCCAAAAAATGGAGAAAATACATAACCAGCCAGTGTTCAAAACTATCTGCTTGCCTTAGCTCGATTCAAAGCGGTAAGCTTGTAAAATAAATAAATAAATAATTCCAGTGGTACTGGTGGATTTCCGCGGGGGATTCGAGCATGTCTTTGTGTCATTTACGGCAATTACGCAAATAACTGCAGTTGCAGATTTCAAACAGAGATGGCGACAAAGTTTTCACTCTTTTAATATTTTTTGGGTTAAATTCAGACACTCATTTTGGTCGGCTCACCTCATTAATATAGTTTCATTTAAATTAGGTGTGACCCTTACTGTGTGGCCTTGCTGAGTATTCCTGTTTTATAAGGTGTGATTGTGCCTTTAGTATTTCAGTTTATTTGTCTTGTGAATGTGTGTATTGTTTGTTTGTCTCAGGCTGTCGTTTTTCCATCATCTGAAGTACAAATACTTTTTGAAGGATTTCATCTTCAGTGTGCGTGCGTCAAAGTCAACAAATAGTAGAGCACCTAAGCCCCCCAATTCATACATAATTCAACCAAAGCCAACCATTTTAAGATTACGGATTTCAATCATAGGGGCGAATAAAAGTTGTGCATCTTTTTATTTGCGAAGGGCAGCTGTAGCTCACCTTCCTGCCAATGTGTGTGTCTGCTCCTGTGGACTACAATAAATAAGGTCACAAGTCAAAGACTTGGCTTTGTACACAAAAGCTGGCATGCAAGGCTGGAGAGGCTTTTCATCACTAAAAGATTAAATCAATTCAATTTAATTCAACTTCCAACCTTTTCTCAAGAGCTTAGGGCCCAGTGATGTATAAAACATCCTCTTGATAGTTTTATTTTATTTTTATTCTGGAGCTTCTACAATTACAAACGATCAATGTAAATTCTCATCAGAAACTGCATTTGACTGCTTTGGAATCAGTAAAACCTTCTTGTTTTTTCTATTAGGCAACTATCTTTTACCTCACACTTGAATGGATCCGAGTCTCAAGCTAACTGTAGAGAAGCAACAAATTTTCCTTTTCCCAGTTAATCCTCTACCCACGATGCACCTGGCTTGACACTTCACCACAAACCCGAGCCTGCAGATGCTCATTAGAGTGCTTGTGTCAGTTCTGTCCCGTTTTTCAATCGCTCAAATCCAATCTTTTGCCAAGAACAATTGCGCAATGATGACGTTAAATGACACATCTAGGCAAATTCGCATTTATCATTCTCTTTGTCATTGTGCTAATAAGGCAGATGTCAGACACTGGTGGTTTTATTCAGATTTGACAGTGCAGTCTGGTTCGGTTTGTGTTTTACCCTCTTGTTACCTTTGTCTCCCTGGTCGTTTGCTTCACCCTGAAGCGCAACAGTGCTGTCCTCTTGAGTTTACTTGTGTGTTTTTGTATATACTGTATGTGAGTGTGTTTTTGTGTAGAATGATGTTTTAAAAGGCCTCTGTCTGGCTTTGATCCAGGCTTTAACCCAGCGGCCATCGATCGGCCGTTCAGGCCGGATTACGCTTGGCTTCTCTGCCCGTGATGCTTCTTTCTGCCCATCACCAATCACAGGCCTCAAGAGTGCCTTTGAACTGCATCTCAAAAGTGGTACGGCCAGTTAGCCCCTGTGAGGTGCAGCCGGGCATGAACAAATAGACCAAGCAAGCTATTTCGGCACAGCATTGCATTATCTATTCACACAATTTGCAGCGCAGGATGTTCAGAGCCGTCAAGTGCCGACTAGCAAAGATAACACGCGGAAGCTGTGTGTGTATACATAGCATCTAAAGGCAGTTTTTGGTGAAGAACAACATTCGAATCAGAACAACAACTGGTGGCCTGTTACACTGATGTCTGCGTTCGGAATTGTAATCCAAAAAAGCTTCTCAATAACACTTTCTCTCTTATCTCTTTTTTTCCATCCCAGAAAAGAGAGGACAACCAGACAGATTCCAGACTCAGTCCTAAGAAGAGTGCAGAGCCCGCCATCGACCTGTTAGGCCTTGGTAAGACATGAATAATTGATTAATCATCTCATTGCCCATCAGAGAATCGGATACATCTAAGATAGGCTGGAAAAAAAGAGACTTCAAGGTCATTTTAAGGCAAAATGTTATAATGGAAGGGAAGTGGTGGAATAGAAGTGGTCATTTTCGCACCTAACGTAGATTTTACACACACGCAGTCTTAAAGAGTTCTTTAAGCATTTCAAATTATTGTTCTTAGTTAACACAAAATAGTATCTTGTAACATTTAAAATGCCCTTTTGGCCGGTTTTTCCTTGTTTAGTGAGAACTGGAAGAACGGTTCCAAGACAATGTGTTGCTGTACACCAAAGCGACTCTTTTTTTTTTTTTTTAAAGGGTGTGTTAAGGCTCAGAGAGAGGAACACACTGACTGCTATTACTGTCTAGATGAAGGTTCGGGGAAGCACACTGCTAGTTTAGTCCTGGCGGTATTGATCAGGCCGACAACTCGAGCCCTTGAGATGACCAAACACAATTGATATTATATTACTTTCTGGGAAATGAAAGTTTCTATTTGCTTCCCTGAAGCTTTCCTTTGTCGCTCGGTCTTGTGTATTTATCACTTTCTCTCCCTCTCATTCAATATCTCTCACTCTCTCAATCTCTGTTTGCTTCCAAGTTGTCCGTTATGATGAGTGAGAGAAGACAGAGTCGGTGAGAATATATAAATTTCCGCAAATGTGTGTGTGTCTGAGGCAAGGAGGTTACAGAGTTTAGATGAACGTCTTCAGCCGGGGGGCAGTAAGGGTCAGTGCTGATGAAGAGAGGCTGGAGATGATGGTGTTGAGATTGAGACATGCGTCTTATTGATGTGTTTTTGCTCAAGGCCTCAGCATCTGTCCTCACTCTTCCATACCATCTCCCATACCGGTAACAGGCTCCAGCCCTGTTCAGAGTAGCAAGATATCTATCCATCTCTCTTTACTTCAGTGTTGTTACTTTAGGGCTGTTGATAAATAACTTGTCAAATTACTTGCATTATATGAATATTTGCTTTTAATCTTGGCTTAATTCATTTTTTGGGCATCTGTTTACAGTTGGTATTAATGCCTGGATTTTATTAAGGGAATTATTCATGACTGCATAGTACTTTTCATGGAATATTTTTCTTATCACGAAAGTATGATGCATTTTGAATGGAACGCTCTTTTGTAATTTTTAGTGAGCATCTGTATTGTTTTTCAACAACATTGTGGATTGTTTCTTTGGTATTGATTGCTCCAATCATTTAGCTTGCTCAAACCCTGCCCCTTTCTTTCCATTGACTTCCAGCTCAACAGCTGATGGATAGAATTCCCATCTTGCTTTTTTCTTTTTCGATAATCCATTTCACTGAAATGTTTGTCACAGTATGGAAGAAAAGATCTCACTACCTCTGCTTCATCACAAATTTTAAGCCATGCCTAGTTCACAGTTAAAATAGAACTTTTTTTTTGTCGCAGTGATTGCATTTGCAATTGTTCACATGCATTTTTTTCCCCAAATGTGGAACACAAAATGTTTTTTTGTGGTAAAAAAAAAAAAAAAACCTTTGTGGTAATACCAAGTATAAATGGGGCCTTCAGTGAATTTTATTTCAGTTTAATAATAATAATATAAGGCTGGGTATTGGCAAGGGCCTCACGATAAGATACATATCACGATTCATCATGTGACGGTGAAGAATAAAGTAATGGCTGATGAATATTTAGCATTGCTCCACAGAAATAAATACAATTTTGATGTATTTTCAAATTGGCATTATTTTAAATTCTTATATTACAGTTTGTTCTGTATTTTTGATCAAATAAATGCAGGCTTCATGAGCTTAAGAGACTTCTTTAAGAAACATTAAAAATAGTATGTTTCCAAACTTTTGTATGTGTGTTATGTATGTAATATGTTATGTTTATGTATCCATGTGTGCATGCAATTTATCTTATTTTAATTAATTCATCCATGCGACGTTGCCGTTTAAAACGTATCATGTAATTTCTGTCCAAAATGCCATAACTTTAGCTGAAATTACAGACTTTTCTCGTGTAATGTCAGACTATCGTTTCATCTGCATAGATCCTGCCAATTTCTTATCATTTGCAAGTTCACATTCAGATCTGCCAATCATCCAATCAACAACCAATGGATAGAAGAACCATATCTCCGCTCTACTTTTACATTTCTGATAATTTGGTACACTCAGATGTATGCTAGAAAAAAAAAGATTTAACTACTTTCATTACATAGCAATGTTGACAGACATTACAAAACTGTTCGTCGAAAAAGGCATGTTCATCCTTTCCATCTGCCTAGATTGCCTACATTCTACCAAGTTAAAGAGTTTTTGCCAAAATACTGTAGTTTGATTGGACGCACGGCCCGTTCATTCTTTATATCTCTGCATGCTTAGTTGTTTTTTCTTATTATTTGCATCTAGCATTATATTTCCCTGCTGTTCGTGACGAGAATAGACCTGTGACCCACAACCAGATGAAAGCCACTGATTTAGACTCCACACATATAGGTCTATGAATTAGAGACCAGCGCTTTCCAGATGCGCTTTCCAACTGCGCTCTTTTGCACATCTCTATACATAGGTTCTTTAATTTTTTTCTTTCCTTTCTCCTTCCAGTCTCACCCCCAGCTCATCAAGCATTGCATCTAAACTTTTCCCCACTCCCATATTCCCTCCAGTTATATTACTTTGAGCTCTTTTATCTTCATGGATTTTATCAGTCATAAAAAGATGGCAGCGGCTCCTGACTCTGCGCACTGTAACATGTGAACACAGGCAGTGCTCTGATGGAGTCTTTGACTTTAATGGAATGAGAGAGTGCGTGTGAGCGGCAGGCTGACGTTGGAGGCGAGCGGGTGCTTTTTCTCCAGCGTTGGCGGAGTGTGATTAGATTTCCTGCTCTCTTGGATGAAGTCGATAGGTAACGGGAACAGGAAAAGCAAGCTGAGCAGGAGGTGTGGGGTGCTACCAGATGAACGCTTTTATTTCTCTCTACAGAGACAAAGACTCATGCTAGCAGATTTAGCCTGGCATTGGTCATTACTGCACAGTCAATGTGTTACACATGCGTCTGACAGCTGCTGCGTCTCCGACGTCTGACTCCAGCGGCTCGGAGAAGATAAATACAGTGTCCCCAAAAAGTTTTTTGGACACTTAAATTCACAAACAATGAAACTTAATTTCTTAGAGGTTTTAATTTCTTAGAGGCAGAAATCTAAATTTTCTCATTTTGGTGTCATTATCCATTAATTTGGATATCTCTCTTCATCTCTTTATAAATCATAAAATACTAACAATAGCCAGAAAAAAAAAAATCACCATGTTTATAAGAATAAAATGTATGAATCAGATGAATAATATATGAACAAACCCCACTGTAAAAACGTTACAGTAAAACAACAAATATAGATAGGAATGAAACTGGAACATTGTTCTTGTAAGTGCTACTGTAAGATGAAAAACTAATGAAAAAGAAAAAAAAACTAATTTTGAGGAAACAGCCGCTTCAGAAGTGAATAGATAAAGCATAATAGTCTGAAAGAAGGACATGTTATAGAAGCAAAATAACCCTTAATCTAAAAATTGACCAGTGGATGAATAAAAATAATGTTTTTTTGCCATAAAACCTACAAAAAGTTGAAGAAATGTTCACTTAAAAAAAAAAAAAAAAACTTTTGCTGATAATTTACTCACCCCCATGTCATCCAAAATATCCATGTCATTCTTTCTTCAGTCGAAAAAAAATTACGATTTTTGATGAAAACATTCCAGGATTTTTCTCAATATAATGGACTTTAATGGGAACCAAACGGTTCAAGGTCCAAAAGACAGTTTCAGTGCAAACTGTTCAAAGGGTTTCAAACGATTCCAGACGATGAATATGGATCTTATCAAGTGAAACGATCGCTCATTTAAACCAAAAAACAGCAAAGTTTACGTTATATAAGCTCAAATGGTGGCCTTGCTCTGTTCTGTGATGCACATTTGTGACTCTCCTGTTCGAACTCGTTCATCAAAATGAACAAATCTTTCCCCAAGTCAGCACATTCATTTCGTTCGTTGAATGACCAAGTGACACGGAAAAAGATTCGCACATTTTGATAAACGAGTTCGAAAAGGAGAGTCACGAACGCGCATCACAGAACAGAGCAAGGTGAGCATTTGAGCTTATAAAACGTAAACTTTGTTATTTATTTTTTTAAATGAGCGATCGTTTCGCATGATGAGACCCTTATTCATCATCTGAAATTGTTTAAAGCCCTTTGAACAGTTTGCAATTTGCACTGAAACTGTCTTTTGGACCTTGAACTGTTTGGTTCCCATTGAAGTCCCATTATATGAAGAAAAATCCTGGAATGTTTTCATCAAAAACCTTAATTTCTGTTCAACTGAAGAAAGAAAAACGTGGATATTTTGGATGACATGGGGGTGAGTGAATTTTCATTCTCATTATTAGTAAATTACTCCTTTTAATTTTCCTTAGTGTGCTTTTTCAGTGGTCTTTGGCAGGTTTTTAGTTTAGTTTGGGAGTTTTTTTAGTTTAGTTTGGAAGTTTTTTTTGTTTTTTTTTTATGCAGTCACATATGTACTTATTTATGTGGCTTTGTTGCCACTGTATTTCTCCAACTTTGGTGTGAAACCAATTAAAAATCTACAGTGACTGTTACTCTGTGTAATGCAGTATACACTTTTCCCTGGTATGTAATGACATTTTGCTTCTCTCTCATTCAGATGCACCCACAGCTAGCTCTGTCAGCAGTGGGGCAGGAACAGGCAGTGCAGTTCCAATCAGTGATGACTTGGACATCTTTGGACCAATGGTATCCAATCCTTTGCCCTCAAACACCAACACAAACCAGGTACATGAGTCCACTAATGCAAACATCAATTGCCAATTACGTGTGTGTGTGTGTGTGTGTGTGTGTGTGAGTGCGTAAAGATACCTGCTCTTTACTGTTTTCATGTCAGTCATACTGTTTTCTCAGTGCTGGTGCCTGGTTAGTTGACGAGCATTGCCTGCAGTGTAATTTTTTAAATTATAATATACCAACCATATTAGAGAAATTACACTACCATTCAAAAATGGATGCGTTAACTTGATCAAAAGTGACACATTTATGTTTAAAATATACAGTAGTTATTCGTTTGAACTTTCTATTAATCACAGAATCCTGTAAAAAAAAAAAATAGCAGCGCAACTGTTTTCAACATTGATAATGATAAGAAATGTTTTTTAAACGTCAAATCAGCATATTAAAGTGATTTCTGAAGGATCGTGTGACTGGAATAATGACTGATGAAAATTCAGCTTTGTCATCACAGGAATAAATTACATTTTAAATTAAAATAATTTTTAAATTGTTATAATATTTTACAATATGTCTGTTTTTACTCTATTTTTCTATCAAATGATTGCAGCCTTGGTCAGTATAAGAGACTTATTGAAAAAAAAACAGTAAAAGTTTACCACCCTCAAACTTTTGAACGGTAGTGGACATCATTTTTTAGTTCTACATTATGACAAATTATTTTGTCACAATGCGAACTATTTAAATAGCTGCAAATTAACTGCAAATGTTTCTTTACAATGTTTTAAATCAAAACCAGCATCTAAGATATTCATTTGTGTTATATATTCATATAAATTTGAACTTTAAATCATGATATTAAATATAAACACTAATCGTCAAGTGCTATGTCAACTCTTTCAGTGTATTTGGTAATTTGTCATGGCATAAGGTGGCTAAAGCTGCTGGTCTATGAATGTCTTGGTTAATCAGACCTTTATTGACCAGCACGCCTCATGTAAGAGAAAGTAGGTACATTTTTTTTTTTTTAATAGAAGCTTTTTTCCTGGGTTACAAACATGCATCCGTTTCTGCCTGCCTTCATTCAGTCTAAATCAACTGACTAAGAGAGACAAAGAAAAGGTCAAACCCGATTGTTTTAATTTTCTCCGCAAACAACATGATTACATTTTTGCCTGTCTAGTTGCGGCTGACAGAATTGATTTGCAAGGTCTTCCTGGCTAAAGGATACAGCATGAATAATGAGGGATATTAGCATTTATTACAGCCCTTCACTGAAGAGGAGAGATGTTTAATAATGTCAAGAGATGAGGGTTGGGAAAAATCATGTTGAGAGGAAAGAGAGAGAGAGAAGTTGGTAAGTGCTTGTCAGAGATGGACAACATGTCTGTTCCTTATTGGTTCAAGATTTGCTTTTGTTTTCATCTGATATCGTGTATTTAGTTGTGCATGCCCACTTCCCTTATTTTTACATTTGAATGCCATTTGGCATCATCTTACCTGCTCTCTCATCGCGGCCAGCTTTTATGCGGCCTCCCCACGCCAATTACTGCAATCACAGACAGGTGTTCGTCATTTGCACTTGACCCACTTATTCACCGCTCGGCTCCGTCTTCGCTCTCCCGCTACAGACTTCGCTAAACCACGCCCCCCCTAGCCACACACGTATTTTTTTTTAGTTTTTGTTTGATGGAGGGCGGTAAGGATCCTGGATAGGGTTAAGGTGGGTGCTGGACCAAAACAACTGAAAACCACTGATTAACACACTTCTAGCCAATAAGGACGCTGGAGGATTCCAGCATGAATAGCAATTTGTCTTTGTGGAAGCTCGCCTTCACCCCTGAGATCCACTCTCACTAACCCCACATTGTCCTTTCTCCCTTAGTCAGGGTTGCGCCATATTTAATTTTGGACAGGAATAAAAAGCGAGGCTTTTAAGGATAAAAGTCCACTGTGTTTAAAGGATTGTAATGTTGTTTAACAACATACCAATTGTTCAGCTGAAAAATACATGTGATCTATGAGCTTTATAGAGCATATGCTAGCCTCATTTTCATCTGTTAAATGCAATATGGTGTCTACCCTGACTAAGGTCTATTCCTACCTCCTTTCACACTTGTTTTGGCCGTCATTTTCGGAATGGCTTGAAGACGATTCTCTTGTTTTTGATTTCGGAAGCTCTGCTGAAGTCAGACAGATGGCTTGACAAAAAGCTATTTCCCCTCTGTGTGTGGAGCCACTGGACTGACTTGGGACTCCTTGCCCTCCTGTTGCTCCTCCTCTTCTTTGGCCAGGCAGAAATCAGCTCTTCCTACACAATGTACATTCATGCATGCATTCTGCAATCTCATGGGATACTAATAAAGGATAAAACGGAGCTAAAGATAGATCACTTGAATAGTAAGCGAACGCTCAGGCTTTCACAAAGCCTTCGGTCTCAACAGCATGCTGTCAATCTCTGCTCTTATTCTCCAGATGAATCGAGCGGCGGTGGGTGTCTGGTGAGGGAGGATGGCAGCATTATGCCTTGATTCCTGTTTGTTGTGTCTTTTAGAGTCTTTGTGTGGAAGATGTGTCTGAAAGAGGCGCACACTAGCTCTTTAAAGGATTTGGAGGCATTTTGCATATCTGAAGATGTCACTTATAGAAATTGGATTGCTTGTGTATGAATCAGGATTTGTTTTTCCCCAACTGAGGTACCAAGTCGAAGTACTAAAATTACTAAAACAATAAATAAATTAAAGCTATTTAGCTTTATACAGATGTAAAAAAAAAACACACTAATAGAAATGACAAAAGCAAAATTGCAAAAACTTAAACCAAAATTAAAATGAATAGTAAAAAATATAAAAAGACAAATTATTTCAAAATACTGTATTAACAAACACTGTAATAGTAAATAAATAAACACTGCTCTATGACCCCAGCACAAACCACCATTCACCTTCATGCGTATGATGTTTGTAAATAATAAAAAATATTCGAAATAGCTACTCTGTAGCACATCAGAAATGGAAACCGGGGCTCATCAATACTGCAAACCTATTGGCTCTTCCTACAATGTTTATTATTATGAGCAATTTGCTTTTGTGCATCACACATCTCCAACTCCGACAGGGTATTATGTTTTGACCCTCACGCACCTAAATTTTCTCTCATTCCTTTTGTGGAGTGTGCACAAAATTGAAATCAGTTTAACACCCACAATAACACCGCAATAATGAGACCAATAAGAACGCAATTGGTACACTGCAGACGTCATTGTTTGGAAAAGAGCAACAAAAGTGGAGAGCGTGGGAAATGATTGAGGTGACGAGGGATTTGCCCAAATACCAAGCGACAGCATGTGGAAACAAGCAGCCGACAGGCAGGAGATTTCTGAGATTGGCATTAGGGCCTGTATCAAGGCACTCCCTGTTCCTCTTAAGCCTTAAGGGAAGAGGAAGATGTGAGCTTGAGAGACTGTTGGAGCCTTTGATGAGAAACCACCAGGCTTCTGTATTCTCCATTCCTTCAGTGTGACTCCAGCCGGTGCATGTTAATCTGTCCTCACACTTCCTCTTTTCACATCTCATCTACTGCCAGCTTTTATATCACCCCCTGAGACATACACACACAGTCTCCTCCGCAGACCCCCCCTCCTGCAGCTTCTGTGTGATTGCATTGCACAACTGCTAGTCAGTTTTGGTATCCCATGATGCTCCGTTAGCAAGAAATCACTCCCCGTTATTGACATCCTGACCGGCCTGTTTCTCTGCATCTCCCTAATCAAGCTGTCTGCGCACATAAGGGCTGTGAGGATATCAACATCAACGTTTTGTGAGGATATCAACATTTTGTGAGTGTTGTGGAGGCAAAACATCCCTGCTCGTTTGCATCATGATCATTCGCTGTTTGCATATTAAACACATAATGTTTGTCACTGTTGTTTGGAGTTTGTCAAACTGAAGTGTTTACATGTGACTTTCGATGTGGGGTTATATCAGTTGTGTATCGTGAGCTAGAACATTTCTAGCAAATGCCAGTATGGTAGTTATATCCAATAACTGATATTAAAATTAGCCGGTTTTAAGATTACAACATTTACATACAGTATAAAAAATCATTTTTGATATTTGCTTAAGATTAACTTTGAGTGACCAGTTTTAAATTTCTGGGTGTTCATATTTCTGAGGATTTTACCTGGACTATCAACACTTCTAGTCTCATCAAAAAGGCACAACAGCGCCTCTACTTTCTTAGGAAAATAAAGAAAGCCCATCTGTCCCCTCCTATTTTGCAGAACTTTTATCTATTGTGTAATTCAAAGCATCCTAACAAACTGCATCACAGTGTGGTATGTTTCAGACCAGAAAGCCCTCCAACGGGTGGTCAAAACAGCCCAAAACATCATTGGTGCTAAATTGCCCTCAATACAAGACATTTACTTTAAGCGATGCCTACGAAGGGCAAGATGCATTATTAAAGACACTTCAGTTCTCACCCCACCCATGGACTATTTGCTATTCTTCCATCAGGGAGACGATATAGGAGCTTTTGCTGCCGTACGAGCAGATTTAGGAACAGTTTCTGCCCATCTGCGGTCAAGATGCTAAACACTACCTTCAATTTCTGAGACATTGCATTGAGCTGGTCCCTGCAACTGTACTTATTTATTCATATTTATTGCAACTATAGCTTTTTTATGTTTTCTTTTAAATTGTTACTATTGTTTGCACTTCTGGTCAGATGCTAATTATGTTTCGTTGGCTTTGTACTTGTATTTTGTCAATGACAATAAAATTAATCTGAATATGAATCTGAGTGTTAGATGATGGAAATGGCCATCTAAAAATTAAAAAATGGTGCAAATGACCATGAACAATTTCATTTCCAAAATGTAACAGATACTGATCAGGACAAAAATCTCTACACCTGAAAAGGTTGAAAAATTTACTTTGAAACAGTTTTTTTCACTCAGAAATTGTTAGTAAAATTCACTAATATCTACAAAGAAATGGCGAGTAACATTTAATTAACCATGAATTTTTGAAGCAGAAAGACTGTAATAGTGTTTTCTTGTAAAATTGACTGCAATAATTATGAATCATAAAAATAGATGTGATCATTTTTTACAGTGTAGTGTACTGTATATGCTGTTAACTAATATGGTACCATATGTCTCTACTGTGACATGATTTGACCCAAAAATCACACTTCCACATCTCGCAAATGACCCTTTTAGCATTTAGCTGCTTAATATGCTCTTAAAATTTGTATTTTTATGCATTACATGGTTATTTGAATTCTCTAAACCTCTTCCTGCTCTTTCATTGATGCAGTGTAGACTAGGTCATGTTATTCCAGAAAGGTTTGTTGTTTTACTTAGTCATCTTGCTTAGTACCGTCTGTCAGTTTTACCGTCTGTTTTCTCACCCTAGAATCTGCTGCACAGGATGTATAGCGCACTGATTCACTAATGAATCATTCAGCTGTTTTAAGAGGCACAACTCATCAGAAAAACCCACCGTCGTCCCTTTAAGAGTGCAGATATTAATCCGATCATGTTCTTTTGAGGTCCGTGGGCCCTCACGTTCAACATATGGGCCTGCCATGCATCCAGCACAGTGGATAACCCTTGGAGAGCATGGATGCACGTACGCTGTATCTACTCACACTAGTGAGCTCCAGCGTAGGCAGTCTCAGCGTTTCGTGTGCATGTTTTAAGCACAGATGGTCTCTCAGTAGGACTTATGCCTAATGAAAGCTGAGCTAGTTCAGTTTGTACGCCTCTACAAAGAGAAAAGGCTCCGAGCTGGCCGGTGTGCTGCTTGGGTGGCTGCTTTGTCCAGGTTTTAAATCTGGCTTTCCGGCCAATGGTGTGCTGCACATTTATATATATATATATATATATATATATATATATATATATATATATATATATATATATATATATATTTATATACTATAATTATATAATATATATATATATATATATATATATTTTTTTTTTTTAAATATCTGTTCTTATACTTTTTAAAGTCTGCAATCTGTGAAGTGCCTTACCGGCAGACTTATCAGCTTGGTTGAGAGCTATTACGGCCAACGTGGTCCCGTGTTTATCCCTGTTGTTAATCTAATCAACATGTTTTTCTATATTCCTTAAACCACTACATCTCATTAGAACAACACACCTACTTCAAAGGGTAAAAGGAGGTCTAATGTGCCTGAAGCTGTCCATTAGCATGGAAAAAATGCTTTTTGTCAGATGATTTAGTTAGGTCATCTACTAGCAGGTACTAATGGGGGTATGCTAACCAAGCATCTCTTGGTCCCTTGTCCGTCCTACTCATAAAACCTTTAGAAACCATCATATATATCACTATCCCAAGGTCATAGAAAACATTACAGACGTTTGCATGAATGGTTGGTTCTCACAAAGAACCTTTCTAGGACTGCTCGAGGAACCGCAGCAATGGGGGATTAACTTATTTCATTGTCCAGTCCTGCACAATGGAAATGTACGCATGTTACCAGCTCTACCTTAACCAATCTGCTCACATGTCTCACAAAAAGGTGAGGCTGTCGCTTGTGACCCCATGGAAATTGTTAGGATATTTAAAGAACACTTATGCATATTTTAGGATTCAGGGACAGTAAAGCATCAAGTGTATCATTTTTTTTCTCTTTAGCAGATGTGGTAAGCTAGCTTTAATTGGTCTTACTTTTTTTGTGCATGTATGCATGTTCTTGCTTTTCCAGGGCAGCTAATTTTCTTAAAGGGATTCTTGATCCAGAACGTCCTTGGGTGTCTAAGCAGGGTGTTAAATCTTACGGCAGAGTGGCATCAAGCTTTATTCTCAGACATATTTGTCAGTGGAAAATATAGCTAAAATATATTAAATCTCTTTGTGGTCCATATATATTTATGTACAGCCATGTTTTAGCAGGTACTAACCATAAAATAATGTCCTTTTTCAATAGAATCACAGGAAGCCTTTAACTATTGAAATGTTAAATTAGTGCTAAAGTGGTCTTTAATACGTATGGTATGTTTGGTAATGTATGAAGCAGAAGGTGCTTTTATGTGGGAATATTACCTGTACTTAATGGCACTATGACTGAAGTCTAGACCAGCTGAGTATTGATCACGACAAAGTGAGGCAGTGGATATATTACTAGAAGGCTGACTGGAAACATATAGGTCAGAGTGCTAATGCAGGTTCAGATTTCTCCATCTTCTATCTGTAACCACTTCTAACACCGTTAACTGATCCCAGAGCAGCACTGCAGGGACACTGTTCTTCACAATGTCTGTTGAACCAGTGGAGGTCATGGACGCAATACAACCAGAACATCTCAATGGCTAATGGGATTGTTGATTGTAAGGAAAATGGCAGGGAACATCATAAATGTTCTCAAAACTTTCTAAAGGAATATTCTTGTCCTTGAAGAATTCGCCTAAATGCTTACTTTTAAATCTCAAGATCTGAAATCACAACAATTGTGAAAATCTGGCATCAAATGAGTTTGCATGAGTGAAGTAGTTTTTCAATTTTTTTGGTGGGAACAGTTTTTCTGTTCATGTTTGGTAACGTCAAATCTGCTGTGAACGTGCCCTAACTCTTCGTTTGTTTTTTTTTCCCCCCTATATGTTGTTGATTTTGTTTTTGTGTTCCCCAGATGGCCTCTTGTCTCATCCGCTCTTTCCTGCTGACTGATCCTCAGACTCTGAGCTGCAGTGGGACCTTGGCAGAGTGGCACTGCCAAACTCTGATCTGGCACATACCCAGTCTGTACCCACTGCTGCGAACAGCCGTCTTCACCAAATCCAACCGAACACATTTGTGATTTTGGGGCACTTCTGTTCTTTTGTTTCTTCTTTTTTTTTGTACTCAGGTTTTTCTGGTTTCCCAGGCAGAAGGGTTCTGTGGGGGAAAGTGGATTAGCCCAGCCCACAGCACCACCAGAGTGCTAATTATCTGTGTGGGGCTGCTAATCAGACAAAGCCTACTCTGTTGCACATGAAATCTCTCTCTCTCTCTCTCTCTCTCTCTCTCTGTGGGGTATGAGTGAGCGAGTGAATTGTGTTTGGGGGTGGATAGAGCTGGAATATGCATGGTGCTCTGTGAATGTCACAGTGAAATACAGGCTGCACTGTGTGTTTGTATGGCGCGTGTGTGTTTCTGTGCTAATGTGGTGGAGCGAAAGATCAAATATTCATGGTTTTGGTGCCACACTGATAGTTGATGGATGAGAAGTTGTCTTGGTTGTTTTCGTTTAATACACGGTACGTCACTATTCAATACAGTGCTATTCAATGTCGTTCCTTCTAACGTTCTGTCATTCTTTCTAACGCAAGAGAAGACGAAACGAAAGAGACCACGAGCGACAGTGCACAAAAGAGACAGTGTGTCTGCGCGCGACAGTGCACGAAAGAGACTGCGTGTCTGCGCGCACGCGAGCGACAGTGCACGAAAGAAGCCGAGTGTGTCTGCGTGCATGCGGGCGGCATTGCACGGAAGAGACAAGTGTGTGTCTGCGCGAACGCGGGCGACAGTGCACGAAAGATAACGATTGTGTCTGCGCACACGTGGGTGGCAGTGCACGGAAGAGACAAGTGTGTGTCTGCGCGAACGCGGGCGACAGTGCACGAAAGATAACGATTGTGTCTGCGCACACGTGGGTGGCAGTGCACGAAAGAGACCGTGTGTGTCTGCGCACACGTGGGTGACAGTGCACGAAAGAGACCGAGTGTGTCTGCGTGCACGCAAGCGGCAGTGCACGAAAGAGACAGTGTGTCTGCGCACACGAGCGGCAGTGCACGAGAGAGACCGTGTGTGTCTGCGTGCATGTGAGCGACAGTGCTCGAAAGATACAGTGTGTCTGCCCACTCGCGAGCGACAGTGCACGAAAGAGGCCGAGTGTGTCTGCGAAGATTTTTTTTGCACTATGAAATTGCACTGTCCATTCTGTTTTTGCATAAATTAATGCTTTTTTATTTCCAGTTTTTGTATTCGATTAATCGAAAAAATAATCGACAGATTAATCGATCATTAAAATAATCGTTAGTTGCAGCCTACTTCTAATGTTCTGGCATTCTTTCTAACGTTCTATCGTTTATTCGAATGTTCTGTTGTTAATTCAAATGTTTTGTCGTTCATTCTAACATTCCTTCTAACGTTCTGTCGTTTCTTCTACCCATCTAATGTTCTGTCGTTCATTCTAACGTTCTGTCGTTTCTTCTACCCGTCTAATGTTCTATTGTCCTATCTATAGTTCTGTTGTTTGCTTTACCTATCTAATGTTCTGTTGTTTGCGCTACCTATCTAGCGTTCTGTCATTCCTTCTACCTATCTACTGTAGCGTTCTGTCATTCCTTCTACCTATCTAGCGTTCTGTCATTCCTTCTTCCTACAGTATCTAGCGTTCCGTCGTTCATTCTACCTATCGTTCTGTTCCATCTTTCTATCATTCAGTCATTTGCCCTTCCTATCTAACGTTCTGTTCGTTCTACCTATCTAATGTTATGTCGTTCTATCTATCTATCTATCTATCTATCTATCTATCTATCTATCTATCTATCTATCTATCTATCTATCTATCTATCTATCTATCTATCTATCTATCTATCTATCTATCTATCTATCTATCTATCTATCTATCTATCTATCTATCTATCTATTGTTCTATTTATTGTACTGTTGTTTGCTCAACCTATTTAATGTTCTGTTTGCCCTAACATCTATTGTTCTGTCCATCTATCATTTGTTCTACTATTCTGTTGCTCGTTCTATCAATACAATATTATAGTGACACAGCCCTAGCGTTAATGTGTTGTGTGGATATGTATATAGAGAAGATGGAAGCATTGCAATATTTGTTGCATGCTTTTGAGATGCACATTCATGTGAGCATCCCATCACAATAAACTAAAGATGTGCATGTGAGGAAAAAAAAAGTTTTGTTTCTCCCTCTCATCCATACAGCGTAGAGAAAATATCTGCTCCTCTCTCTGAATCCTGGAGTGTTGGTCTCCTGTCCTCCCCCTCTTCATCTATTTTTAATTCTAATAGCCTTTCCTGTGTCCCTCTGCGGACCCCCCCGATGGATCCCTTCAAATGTCACTCGTATAACAAATAGAGAAAAGGGGCTTATGTCATCTTTTTCATAATGTGGCCTGAAAAAAAGCTCACTCCTGCCAAATATGTGTGTTCTTGCTTGTTGCTGAGGTCTTGAGACTAGAGTTTGTGGGATTTCTTTCTTCCTTGTCTCTTTTCTGCCGTGCATATCAAATCATGAACCCATTATAGACTGTGGCAAGCATTTGTTAGCATCAGCCTTCACAGGTTAATCAGCCGAGGGGTTTGCGTATCAGATCTGCGAGGCGGTGTTTGGCTTATCGTGCCGCAGTGCTGTTCACCCGTGTTCAGCTCTGCTCGGCTCTTATCAGATGTGGCGACTGGCGCAGGCAGCAGCTGGAGGTGTTCCTCTCACATACCCAACCGCAGAGTTGTGTATCGTCGACTCATCTAAATGGGAAGAGAGCGTCTGCATGTGCCCCTGGCCTGCCAACCTCCACCCCATCCTCCCAGCCCTGCCTTTTTGTCTCTGATTACTGTGGAACATATCTGTGCCCAGAGCTCCGGGACACTGATGGATAGACAGCAGGAGAGCGGAGACTGTCTCTGAATACGCTCTTTTCGTTTAGTTATTTATGAGCTCATGTCAGGCACGTTCTTCAGCAGTGAACTTCAAAGAATGGCCTGTTCGATATCTGCCATCTGAGTAAGCATGTTTTCCACTTAATGATACTAGAGTGGGGTGATTTTTTGTGGGGAAAATCGATCGATTGATAGATACACATCTATTTGTTTTCGCTCAATTTGAATTCAAATGATGTGGCACATTCTTCCCTCTGTTTTTTTCTCTCCCTCTCTCTGCTTTTTTCTTTCTCTCTCTATGGAGGGTGAAATGTTATAATTAGCTCCAGTGCTTAAAAGACCCTGTGAAGTCGTTTGGCAGTTCAGTTTCTTTCCTTTAACATTTTTTTGTTTTTTTGTTAATAGTCTCTTGTGCTCACCAAAGCTGCTTTTATTTGATGATACAAATACATTATAAACAGTAACATTATGAAATATTATTAGTTCTATTGTATAGATTCTATTTTAATATATTTTCAAATGTAAAAGTCTTCAGTATCACATGATCTTTAAGAAATCATTCTAATATGCTGATTTGGTGCATTTCTTATTATTATACATGTTGAAAACCTAATATTGTACTGCCTAATATTTTTATTGAAACGTTTTTCTTTCTGACCAAGAGAAACATCTCTTCAAGGACTCTTTGATCAAGATTAAATTCAAAAGAATACCATTTATTTGAAATAGAAATATTTTGTAACATTATAAATGTCTTTACTATCAGTTTAATGCATTCTTTCTGAGTAAAATTATTTCTTTCAAAAATTAAAAAAAAAAGAACTAAAATGTACCCCAACTTTTAAAAGGTAGTGCATTTGGAAGACAATTGTGTATATTTGTATATAAAAAATCTAATATTATATTTATCACAAGCATATAAATACCCTTGCAGCCAAAAGACAAAGACACTAGGATTCAGAATCTGGCATGGATAATATATATACAGTAGCATGGTGTGTTGCTAGCATAGCGCACCTCAGTCCTGTTTAAATAGTGTGATGTCCTCCTGGTTCTTAATCAGGAATGGAATGGCGCCTGTGCCAAATCTCAGCAGGGCTCGCCCAGGTCTCGCACATCACTGAACATGACCTTGGGCCACTGTTTAGTTTCTGCAGCCATGTGCCACCAGAGTCAGTCAGTTACTTGTCAGCATGCTGACTTTCCTGAACATATGAACTAGGATTCGGTCCTAGAATTTTCTCGGTTTCACATTGACAGACTTGCTTTTTTGGAGGGTAACCATGGCATCAGCCGTACCATCTGCAGCTTTGTGGTTGCTAGTCTAGCGTCGCGCGACTGTAATTGAGTAAAAGGATGCAGGTGCTTTGACTGAACACAAACTGCCTCTTACTGATTGTCTCCTCCATCTTTTGCTATTTGTGTGCGCTGTAACTTTGCGTAAACGGTGAATTGTGTCTCTTCTTCCTGAGCTATTCATTCATCACAGCTGCAGTCTAATTAATGTCATTTCTCTGCTTGAAGATGATGAAGCCTTTCTTTCATCTTTGTGTGTGTGTATTCATGTCTCTCTGAGTTTCTACAGGATTTATATTTTTAACCAACTTTGATTTGATTATTTGCCATCTTTTGACTCTCTCTTGGTTCCTTAAGAACCATTGTTCAGCGAATTTTTGCAGGCAAAATGCTGGCATTTCAATAGGAATCCATATGATTGAGAATTTCACGTTAGAGCGTACGATTTCTACAGAACGCTGCTTGGTTTGAAAGTGACTTTCAAACTGTAAGCTGTGCTTTATACATTGCTACACCATTTAGAATGAACCTTTTTGGCTACAAAATTTTGCTAATGTGACCGCACCTTTTCTGGTACTCTGACAGCAACTTAATCCACTTTTGATCCCAGCCTAAGCTACTTAATAAGCAGAGCTTAAATGGCCCATGCTTCCCAACATCTGCATGGATATGATCATTTTTTGGTACTTTTCTGTTAGTGGTATTTCTTCTGTGGATGTTTGGAGCTGTATCCAGTTGATTTGGCACAGGTTTCTGATCATTTAGACCGGAAAGTCTGTAGAGATACCTCATTTGGCTCATGATTTTTAGGCCCACATACAGTATATCCATGCGTGTGTGTGATTGCTGATGAGTTAGTCGATTTATGAGGAAATTATGTTTTGAGAGTGCATTAACAGGTGTTGAGAGTCTTATGTGGCTTTAAGTCAACCGTCTCCTGTGCTCTGCAGGTCAGTTCCAGTAAGGCAGCTGGGAGTGTTCAAGCCAGCTCTGCCGGAGGGGCTGTGGCAGGTGCGACGGCCACTGGAAGTTCTGCTCCAGCACAGGGAGATCTGGACCTGTTCAGCGAAACCAGCGGGAGCAGCAAAGCAGAGGAAGCGGCCAAGAAACCTCTCTCCAAGGACTCCATTCTCTCCCTGTATGGCTCCAGCACCGTCCCACAACAGCCTGCACAAGGTACATCCATCTGCCCAGAGTCCCACTTTCTTATTCCTCAGAGAGTGAGTGATCTGAGCGAGAAAAGGCTGATCTATAAATGGCGCTTTGCGTCTAGAGTCCATTTCTAATGGTGCAGTGGGAGTGTGTGTGTTTGAGAGAAAGAGAAAGCAAGCGAGGTTCTTGAGAAGCCTTGCTTTAATGGGAGTATCAATAATTCAAGCACTGTGTGTCTCAGCACTCTGATACTGCTGAACGAGATTTAATGCTGCTTGCTTCTCCTGCCCTGCTCTTCAAAGAGGACATTTCCCAAAACCTCAGATGCTCAAAATGAAGACTCCACCGTCAGGATGCTTTTATATGTCCCCTTTCATCCTGCACACCTCTCTTGTCTCAAAGATCCATTTCCTCTGTACGTAGGGCAAGAAACTGCGCACATTAGCACAGATATTGAATGCTCTCCTCTGCCTGTGATGCTTAGTGTGTCCGTGTCCTCAGGTCTGCTCATGTTTTTGTCTCATTGAACGTACTGAACATGGCGTTGTGTATAAATCTTATTTGTGTACCTTTGTACAATTCTGCTCCCACAGCGACGGCGATGTTCATGGGCCCGTCTCAGATGCAGTTCCCTGCGCAGCCACAGGGGAACTTCCAGGCTTTCCCCGGGATGGGAGGAGCCATGCCGCCTACTACCATGATGGGGGCTGTTATGGGCCAGGGTGGCGCGATGATGGGCCAGAATACAGGCATGATGGTTGGCATGACAATGCCTAACGGTTTCATGGGCAACGCACAGCCGGGGGTGATGGGCTTGGCTCCAGGCATGATGGGACCTCAGGGCATGGTGGCCCCTCAAAACATGTATGCCATGCAGCCAGGTCAGCAAGGACAGTGGAATATGGCACAGGTATGTTATGCTGCTGTAAGAAATTTACTACAAATAAAATGTCCCTACAGTGAAATTAGTGTTGTAAGGCCGTCTAATTCGATCCAATGGCGGTATTCGATTAGAGGTAAAGGTCTCACGCCTGTTCCGTATTTTCCCGTGGCAAAGGGATTTTTAATTAAATGCAATACATTTTAACTTATGTATTAAAAAGTTTTTCAATGATATTTGTGCATCATTAAAGGATTAGTTCACTTTTGAAAAAACTTTTGCTGATAATTTACTCACCCCCATGTCATCCAAGATGTCCATGTCTTTCTTTCCTCAGTCGAAAAGAAATTTAGGTTTTTGATGAAAACATTCCAGGATTTTTCTCCATATAATGGACTTCAATGGGAACCGGATGGTTCAAGGTCCAAAAGACAGTTAATAACTGTTTCAGATGCAGCTTCAAATGTCTTTAAACGATATCAGACGATGAATAAGGGTCTTATCATGCGAAACGATCGGTTATTTCAAAACTTATTCCAACAATGTAACTTTTCTAAGGACAAATGCTAGCCTTGCTCTATTCTGTGAGGCGCGTTTGCAACGTCACGTATTACGTAATTACGTTCAAAAGGTCACGGGCGACGTAGCCGAAAGTACAGAGTCAGTGTTTACAAGTTGAACGCATAGGTTGAACGTGCAAACTAACTCAAACACCGTTTACAAAAAAAGGAATTAAAAGGAAAAACAACGATGTCTGAAAATTCTATTCTGTACTTCCGGCTACGCCGCCCGTGACCTTTTGAACGTAATTACGTATTACGTGACGTTACAAACGCGCCTCAGAGAATATAGCAAGGCTAGCATTTGTCCTTAGAAAAGTTACATTTTTGGAATAAGCTTTGAAATAACCGATCGTTTCGCATGATAAGACCCTTATTCATCGTCTGGTGTCATTTAAAGACATTTGAAGCTGCATCTGAAACTTTTATTAACACTATCTTTTGGACCTTGAACCATCCGGTTCCCATTGAAGTCCATTATATGGAGAAAAATCCTGGAATGTTTTCATCAAAAACCTAAATTTCTTTTCGACTGAGGAAAGAAAGACATGGACATCTTGGATGACATGGGGGTGAGTAAATTATCAGCAAAAGTTTTTTGAAAAGTGAACTAATCCTTTAAATCTACATGAATGTTTGACTATTCCTTTAAGTTAAAGTCTGTTAGAATAATCAACAATTTATTATGTCAGGTAAATGTATTATTGCAATTTCATAATCAATTGAAAGATTATCAATGCAAACCATCAAATGTTCTAGAACAAAGAGGAAAATCCTTTACCCGACATTATGAAATGCATGAATGCTGAGTCTCTGCGACTTGGCATTCACGGGCTCATCTGAGATCTGAGAAACGCCCTGATCCTTTTTCTGCATTTCATTATATAGCCAGATCTCATTTCATATGTAAACAATGAGTTCACAGTGGAAATTTGAGATGAACAGAACCAAAAAAAAATTGTTGTTAGTGAAAAACAGGGGACCTGAGAAACGTGATCATTAAATACTGTTATGTACTCGCATGCCGGAGGTCAAGAGCTTCAAGAGGTGAGTTCATAATGTTCTTCTGGGGTTGTATTTTTTTACCAGTCTTCTCAGAATCTGCCATGAGTCATTGATATGACGCAATGGCTGCAGTGGATCAGTATCTGCTTTTTATAGAGAGAACATCTAAATCTGAAGCTATTACCATTCATCATATTCGATTCCCACAATGCATCTCCCGGTAACCACAGAGCTTTCCTTTTTATTCAGATCAGATTTTTCACATTTTCAAAGCCATTTTAGGTGAAAAGCGAGTTGTCACATTCAGTCTCTCTCGGTCACACTCAACGTATAATCAGAGATTCATCATAAGGGTTTTTGAAAATCTATCTAATCTGTTGTCACCTCCCATCTGCATATGGCCTTATTAAAGACAAGGGCTCAGTGACTCCGACCTCTCATCTTCTATCATCTCCCTGCCTCCCGTGGCCCATGACCCCCTGTGTATGAGGCTGTGAGCGAAGGGAGTCCGAGATTTCAGCCTCCGGGAGGTTAATTACACATCATAAATCAATATAGTGTGCCTTGCACTCACACGGCCTTAATTAAAATCCCTCCCCACAATGCAAGTGTGTGCGTCCTGAGTTATAGGCCTTCAGCAGCACATTTGTATTTTGAGAGACCGGCTGAGGAAAGAAATGCGTCTGCTTAATGGTTTTTTGGAGTGAGGGTAATTTTGCCGCACTGTTCCTAGGAGGAGTGTTTTTTTTTTCTGAGATGGATCTGTCTTGAAATGTTTTTCTTTGTTACCCAGCACACAGAGCAACTCCTCCTTTTCTGAGGAGAGCCAGTGCACAGGGAGGAGAAGAATCATTAGTACTTGATATTCACTCCCTTTAATACGGCTCTTGGAGTATTTACAAACACGCACTCTAATGGCACACTTATTTCTCTGTGTGTATGCAGTATTGTGTTGCGGAGGAAGCAGGTTTAATTATGAGATTGGCCACATTTTTCCTGTTAAATGAAGTCTAGGTCCACAGTGGGTCCTCCTGAGTATTTTGGAAATGTTTTTTTAAAAAACATGTTTCCCTCTATCTTACTCTAGTCATACAAGTCAAGTCAAGTCACAGTTATTTATATAGCGCTTTTTACAATACAGATTCTATCAAAGCAGCTTTGCAGTGATAACATGAAAGTAATACAACACAGATCAATAATATTGTTGAATATTAAATGTGCCCAACTAAGCAAGCCAAAAGCCAAGGCAACAGTGGCAAGGAACCAAAACTCCATCAGGTGATTGGATGGAGAAAAAAACCTTGGGAGAACCCAGGCTCAGTCGGGGGCCAGTTCTCCTCTGGCTAACATGCATATTGTTTCAAAGCAGCTTTACAGTAAGTGCATTTCAGAAAAGTACATGGAAAAAATACATTTAGTTAATCATGTAATATTAAGGGCATAACATATGGCCGGCGTTGAGTCGTCTCTTCACAGGCGTTGGTCTTCTCATCACAGGCATTGGGGCATCTGAAGTCTCCGTGAGAGGCTGGATGCACTTCATGGCCTAAAGAGGTTTAGTCACCTTGTGAGACATCAGAGCACTCCAGGAGTTCACGGTGATGGATAACCTCCCTCACCGCCTCAGGAAGGGGTTTAGTGCTTTGGAATTAAACATGAATAGGAGACCGATGAATTATGTCTGTATTTCAAGATAGTATGGGAAAAGGCAAGTGCTTCTATTTTTGTTTATTTTTGGCCTTTTTGTACCAAATCAATATGTATTCCCTTTAATCTACTACCATTCAAACATATAGGTTCGGTGAGATATTTAGATTTGCTCTGAAAGATAGTCCGGCAAAGAGCTCATTCAAGCCCATTTCCAATCCGTCGAAATCGAGGCACCAATCAGAAACGTTGGGGCGGGCTTTACACGATGATGACAGCGCTGGGATTTTGAAGCAGATTTTGTAGCCTACATTACAAAGATGGATGCGCATTCACCGACATATTTCAAGACAATTACTGTCGGACTTGTTGCACTGATCATGTGCTGTGACTGTGAGCTGTGTTCCTGGTATCATCCACAGTTCTCTGTGAAGAGATTAGTGTTGAGTAATAAAAGATTGTAATTTATTTTAGCTTTTGCCAGACAACCAGCGTGACTGGTGGATCATGTCGTTTTTGTACATCCATTGTCAACGTAGTACAGCAAACTCTTATTGCGAAGAAAGAAGAATCCTGTTTTCTATTATATATCCATTTTGACAGCTGGATAAAGACTGCACAAAGTTTAGTTCCCAGAAATCATGTTAATAATGAAAAATAGGAGACTGCTTATTTGAAACCATTACTTTTTCCTCTCTCTGCTGGCTAGAAGCTGTAGAGACAGGAGTATAAATCAAACAGACGTGTCTGATGGGCTGCCCCACAGGGCCAGTCAGGAAGAATACTGGTGGAAGTTAAGGGAAAAGGGTAGAGGTATAGAAAATGAAAGAGTGAGAAGTAGACGAAGAGTAATAAGAGGGGTGATTGAGTTTATAAGAGGACAGCTTAGTAACCTGTTAAAAAGAAAAGAGGAAAATGTAACTGGTGTGAATCCTCAGGTGAAATTACTGATCTTATATCTGATCTGATTGTGTAAAAAACCAACAATTATTTCTCTTTTAATAACAAAACTCTGTTTCAAAATCGAGTAACCTTCATAGACGCATCTTAACATGCAATCTTGTAAGAGACCAATTTGAAATTGAAATTTATCAAAGAATCTTTCGTAAAAATATTAGGTAGCATAACTGTTTTCAGCATTGATGATAATAAGAAATGTTTCTTGAGCCCCAGATGAATGATTTCTGAAAAATCATGCGACACTGAATATTTCACAATATTACAGTTTTTACTGTATTTTTGATCAAATAAATGCAGCCTTGGTGAGCAAAAAAGTTTAGTTTGAACTCATTTCAGTGCATTCTTGCCTTTACCGCAAAGGGCACATGTAATATTGGCAAAGAATTTAGCTGAAATTAGGTATTTTTAGGAGACACCTTTTTCTGTTGGTTTTTCTGTCGTCCATGATGCCTTAAAATCCTCTGTAGGTTTTGGACCAGCGCAAATTATTATAACAATTCTGGTATCTATTGATGTACCACCCTTCTCTGTTTCTGCTTTGTCTTTTTCAGATTAACCAACAGATGTCTGGAATGAACCTGAATGGTTCCGGTGCTCCAATGCCATTTGGGCCACCTGGTGCCCCCATGGGCGGCTGGGTGGCACCCCCATCTGGTCAGACCCTCAGCACCCAGCTCTGGAAGTAAATGAATGAGGGACGATGGAGGACAAGGGGCACCACATCCCTCCATCTCTCCTGTCCTCCTCCACCACCACTCGCACCGAGTTTTATTCATGAACTGTCATTTTTTCCCCCCCCTTTCTCTTTCCAACTATTACTACTCTGGAGAGCATTGATTCAACCTCCCCTCTGTGTATTGATCAAGTGAGCGAGTTTGGCGTGTAAGAGACTGGCAGCTTTGACCGTCTTATTTGCAATTTCTTTTCTTCTATATATATATATATATATATATATATATATATATATTTTTTTTTTTTTGTGGGGGGGGTGGGGTTTCAAATCACATATCAGCTACAAGAAAGCTGCTGGACCAATTATATAGGCTTCTAATATATCTTTACCAAATAGTGAGTCATAGTATTTAAAAGACAGAGGTATGGCTATCATATTTGTGACATCCCCTTCCTTTTCCTATCTTCTGTAGCCCCATGTCCCAGAACCCTGTAGCAGATATTGTATAGACACATGTAATGTAATGTAATCATGAGATAGACAAACCCCTCGCCCCCTCTCTCTGGCTTCTCATCCCACCGCATCTGTGTAGCCCCATGACAAACTCCATCTTTACTGTGATGTTTTAATGTGTGCGTTACAGAGAAGCACAGTGAGTGAAAGACAAATAAACCTGGACGACTGTACAGCTGCGATAGCTAACGGGAAATAGGGGGTTGGGGTCAATAGAAAAGGGCTCGTGGAAGGAATTGTCATTTTAGCCAGCTCGTTTTGACCGAACAAAAAGCGTGCAGTCGAACACGTCAGTCCCGCCGCTGTAGCAGAGCTTCTATCCTCTCAGACAGGGTCTCTCTGCTGTGCAATAATTTAAACATCCCCACTGTGTCATCCAGGTTTATTTCTATAATGTGTTTACATTTTCTGGTGCCTAGTACAGAGACAAAATATTGTTATTTTCGTGCATTAAACAGTGAATAGCCATGAACTATTGTGTGATCATTTTGTCTAAAGACGCATTTATTTTTTTTATTTTTTTTCTTTATTTTTGCTTTTAAAGAAGGTCGTTTGGAATAAAGACAGTTGTAATCCAAAAGTTCTGTCCCTGGTGTCTCACGCTTTTGACTGTATTTGCGGCGTGTGTTTTTATCGACTATTCCTTTTATTTTCATGGACAGTAGATTTTCAGCACCACCCAACCTCTGTACATTATTCAAGCAGCTGGTCCTTGTCCTCCGCATTCACAGACGTTGAGCTGATTCTCAGAGCTTTCAGAGTCCGAGGAAAAGGCAGGGTTTCCGCGGGGTCTTAAAAAGTCAAAAAAAGTCTAAAATTTCACAATCACAACACGTATTGTGTTCTAGGTCATTTTTTTTTTTATTCCATGGTTGTAGTTATTTATTTTGCTAGTTCAAATATAACTCCCTGTATGACTACAAAATAGACCAACATGCAACAGCCAATCAGCTTTGAGCTTTCGTGTTATTGGCGCGTATCTCAGATACCACAGACAGACATAAAACGGATTTTATTCAGCTATGGGGAAGTGGACGTTTAGTGATACTTGGCTTGAAAAATCTGAATTTCGTGCTTGATTAAAGCCAGTTGCAAACAACGTATTTAAAGCCTACTGTTTCTTATGCAAAAACGTTGGGTGCTGGAGTCACATGCAAAAAGTGATGAACATCTAAGTGCTGTGAAGGGTCTCCAGCAAACGACAGCCATCAGTCAGTTCTTGCAAGTATCAGGGGGCTCCAGCACTAACGGTACTTCTACACTGCCTAGGCGGGGCCCAACTAGCTCCGCAAATCCCAGAATCAATCTCCGTGTTGCTATTGATCAGAGCCAACGCTAAAAGCAGAGGTGCTCTGGGTTCTCCACACAGTGACAACACCAGTTCTAAATTGTTTCAAACAATGTTTTCGGACTGAAACATCGTTAAATCCTTCAGGTGCGGGAAAGATAAAATGGCCAACATTACGCGCTTTGAAATGGGGGATTTTATACAAACAGAAACAGAACTAATTTCCAAAATCACTGAACCGTTCGTGCAGATTTTCGACGAATGTTCAATTTGAATAAATTAAATGACTTTGCGAATAATTTTGAGACTCTGTTTAGTTTGTACTGTTTTTGTTTTGTTTGTTTAAATGTCATTCATAATGGTCTTAAAAAGGTCTTAGATTTGACTTTGTGAAACCTGCAGAAACCCTGAAAGGGAAAGTGATCAGGGTTTTGCCATTGTGAAAACCCCTTATCCATGGTTTCTTCTCCACCACGTTACAGGTAATCCAGTGTGACGCCACAGTGTGAAGCTCCAGCAGATAGAGACAGTGTGTCAGTAGAGAATCCAGAAACCCGAGATGGCTTGGCTTGTCTTTTCCGCCAGAGCAGGTATCCTTAAGTTCAAAGGCGGCAAAGTGCCAGCAATGGCGAGCCTCCATCCAGTGTCATGACAGTCCTAGTGCAGTGTCTCTAGACCTCTATAAAAATCGAATCCTGTTGCCGCTTTGTTTCATTTCCCAGGTTGACCTTCTCTGTCCGGGTATGCCAGACCAGGACCTGAAAGAAACCAGTTGGAATCAGTTATTTCAGAATTTGCGAATCAAATGCGTGACAAAACAAAGATTCTATATATATTAAGATGGTTTACTCATACTTCTAGGATGGGAAAAAATGCAATTCGCAATATGGTGGGCCTAAGAAACAACAATGTGAGTTAATGTCAGATTTCATTGCTGATTTGAAATGTCATTTAAATGTGAGTGACAAGCATATTTCCCTATTCCCCACACAGTGCATGTGATCTCTCAGCTGACATGTTTTTGGTGCCTGAAGGGTGCTGGAACAGGATCTCTCGGATTGACCGCACCCAGGTGTGACTGTTCCACAACACATGTTATTACAAATTGGCTTGTTTTCCATAACAAGGCTAATTTAGCAAAACCACAAGAGATAAATATAGTCTGCACATTGGAGCAGCAACCCATAAGTAACTCAAAGCATGCTGTAGTAGTTGGCCTGATAACAAGTTGCATCCCTCTGGTAGATTCTGTAAACTGCTCCTTATGTAGGCGTCTACTTTGCCATCTACTAATCCCGGTGGTGTTGCCTTAATAAATATTATCAGGGCAAAGTAAGTTGTAGGACTGAGCTTTATTTAAATAGATAAAAGTTTTTAGTTTAAATCTGGAACTTTCTGAAGCGGATCATTATTGGTTTTGTGGGTGGTTAAACTTCATGTGTGCAGCTGTCAAACATCTATTTTTTTTTTTTAAGAGTAATGTAATAATACATGAAGAATTAAACTTGTGCGCTTCCGCTTTCATATGTAAATCCTTCAAATTTTTATGTTGATAATGTAATAGCTACAACTCGGTGCACAAAGGTTGAAAGCAGTGATATAACAGCAGTGCAGAGGTGTGAAGCCAGCAGTCATGGGCTCTAGTACATCTAAATGGGTTTCAAGAAAGGGTTATTGAAATTTAAATACATTTTTGAATACAATTTTTAATAATAAGGGGATGTTAGCAGTGTTTAGTTCCAACACTGCTTCAACACACACACCTGCAGTTTTAAAATAAGCCTAGTGTTTAATTAGGGTTGAAACTTAACTCTGCAGGGCTGAAGCCCTCCAGGAACTGAGTTTGACATTCCATACACTCATGTTCAAAAGTGATTTAGTTCAGATTTTATTTTATTTTTAAAAAGAAGAGCATTTTATTCACCCATTTAACTGATCAAACGTGACAGTAAAGACATTTATATTGTTACAAAAGATTTCAATAACAATGATATTCCTTTGAACTTTGTTCATCAAAGAATCCTGTAAAAAAAAAAAAAAAAAAAAGATTTCCACTAAAATATTAAGCAGTTTTCAACACTGATAATAATAAATATTTCTTGAGCACCAAATCAGCATTTTTAAAGCATCATGTGGCACTGAAGCCTGGAGAAACGGCAGATGAACATTCATCTTTGCCATCACAGGAATAAATAACATTTTAAAATATACAATATTTTAATTTGTAATAATTTTACACAATATTGATGTTTTACTGTAATTTTAATCAAATGAATGCAGCCTTCTTAAGCATAAGAGGCTTCATTCCAAAAACACAACTGACCCCAAACTTTAAAACAGATTTGCATGAACTAACAATAAATGAGATAATTTTATACTATTCTATAAAAATACAATTTGCAATGATAAAAATGTTTTTGTATATGGAAAAAATTAACATAAGGTTAAAGTGAAACGGAAACGGAAGTTGAGATTGTCATTTTTTTCATTGTCGTGATGTATATCCGAGTGAAACGGCTTCTGAAATTAGAATAAAATGTAGGGCAGGGCTTGATTTTCGTCCTTCGGGAATTGATTGGATCGTTGGAGGTTGGGCGTTGCAAACAAAATGGAGGCAGATTTCAATGCGATTCTCTGCCGATAGCCGCATTGTATCTTTTCGCCATTCCACGTAACCGAAATAGAATCGAGGTCGTTTCGATGGGCGAGGGCAGGGTAATGTATTTGATTAAAGATTATAAGGGTCCATGAATTTTTAAAAAATAATGAAGTGCACAGATAAATCATGTATAACAAACACTACAATATTACATATAAAAAGAAGATTTGTCATATTTAATTTCATGCCGACTTTAAGGAATGCTCTGAATGCATCATTCATTCTTAGTTCTGTTATCTGTTGCATGCCATTTAACAATGTATAGAACCTTAGTCTGTTCTAATAGCTAGTTTAAAAAAGTAATTTGCTATAATTGTTCAAAAGGGATAGACTCTTGCCCAACATCGGAACGAACTGTTACACAATGAAAGCATTCTAGCTCATTTGTTCAGCTGATGAAGGTGCATTACTCTAAAGTCCATTGTAGGAAAAATGTCTGTTGCTTCTATTTGGGCAGTCCATGGTACAAACCATTTTCTCAAACAATACTTTTGTTGAAGAAGTATTTCTATTGAATCTGCCCACAACACAATTGAAGGCATCAGATACTCATCCTGTTCAGAGTAAAGCAAGCTGGCACACTGACAGCAGTCTGGCAGGAGCATGATTGAGACTGACATTAATAAACAGGAGAGTCTAGTGTATGTACTGACTTCTGTAAATAAGCCTGTGAATGTCTCTCACACCCTCTTTATCCCTCTATCTATATAGCATGTGTGCAGTCTCTCTTAAACCGTTTCCCTTTCCCTCTTCTTATTCCTCTGTCCTTTTCCTCCTTGTCACATCAGTTCAGTCCGATTACTCGCATAAGATGACCCCCCCTCAATCCTCCCCAGCCTCCCTGCCTTTAATTTTGAAGTGCATGCTGGGAGTTAGCCATATTGCCCTGCCCGCAGGCTTAGTCACAGTCATCCGTTGGGGACTCAAAAGAACACTCCTACAAATGTGACCTTTCAAAAAGACATTGCTGGCAGTGCTCAACTTGGACAGACGCCCGCTCAGACCCATCACGAGGACCCACAACTGCTGGCACACGCACTTTCGTTTGTTTACTTCCATAATGTCGTTCTCATATCATTGGAATACAGCCACAAATTTAAGTATATTAAACTCCTACGTTTTCCAAATAGCACCTCGCTCGCACTTCTTTGTAACTGTCAGTGGCCTCTCCGTCCAGTTTACGGGTGCGATATCTACACGCAAGAATAAACCTGCGCTCTCCGCAGTGTTTACAATGCAGACATTATGCTGCGTCTGGAAAAAGTGACGCATAACTGATTGGCTGATGTTGGAAATGTGTTCTGCTCTTGCTGGTGTTGGTGATTAGTGGAATTGTCAGCCCTGCTAATAGTCACTATTAATAACCCAGGCCGGCTACCATTAGGGTAATTGGGTGATAATGATGATGGCAGTAGCAGTGACGCGTGGTACAGGGAGGAAGAGAGCATTTTGACATGTAAGGTGAGTCGACTGAAGCTTGAGATTTCAGCTCCTGAGATAATGGGCCACGAACGAACGAAGGAGCTTTAAGAATCAGACAAATACATATGAAGGTTTTTTTTTTTTTTTTTCATTTTCAGCGCTACTTGACATACAGTAGCTATTCACTATTGTCACTGGTTGAAGAATAGACCGGCATGGTTTCAAAGGAATACAAAAAAAAAAAAAGTAGTGGTGAGTCATATTGCCCAAAATAATGAGTCTCCGATTTAAAGAGATACCTGGAATACCTTTTTAGTATGATAATCAAAGATGCAAGCTGTTCTACTCACTTGGGTACAGTTCTGGGCCTTTGGCTCCAAGTCCTCCACCTTGGTGATCTGTTTGAGGAAATCTGATTCTTGCATCCCTGGTTTGGCTCCTCTCCTCTTGAACAGGGCACGTGGGTTTGACAGGATCACCTGCAGGTTCACTGCAAACCCTGACGTTAACAAAGTAAAAATAGCAATCAAACATTTTAAATTAAAATGTATTTTATTTTATGTCTCCTCTCTGCTGCTTTTGACGTAACAGCTCGTGATAGCCATTACTGAGAAGGGTTCGGAAAATGGTGGTGTGACCAGTGCCTCCTTGTGCCTTCAGAGTGATTAGTCGCACGCGGCTCGGGTGATTGGCTTAAACTTGGCTGTACAATTGAGTACCCTTAACCAGTGTTGGCAAATTACATAAAATTGAGCAACTGCCATTGAGATGAATGGGAATACTATCGGATATCTTTCTCTTTGTTTGTAAGTGAGAAAGTCTGTGTTTGATGCTCATTGAAGCTCATCAAAAAGCTTAGTATAAAAAGCCCGAAATTGTTAATCGCAAATAATCTCACCATATATTCAAACACTCTCTCTCATTCACTGTGTATTATTTATATACTCAAATGCACAGCTCTTCAGCTCTCTCTTGACCTCATGCATTTCACATGGGAGCAGGGTCCCACTGTCAAGATGCATGTGGGTCAGGATACGTTTTTCACCCGCTTGTTTCCATTTCTCTCTATGACACTGTCTCAGCCCCAAAACAGGAGAAGGACTTTTCAAATTTTACTATAGGGAATATCACCCTCTGTTGTGGGCTTTTTATCCTGCATGGACACGGGCTGTTTTCTAGGACGCCTGCGTTCCAGCTAAAACCACCTGGGTTTTAATCCACAGAGGCGAGCTCACGACAGCATTGCTCATCTAAGCCTTGGCTAACTGTGTCCTTGTGTAGTTACAAGATTTCTCTCCCTCAGATCGACATGCATAATGTCAAGGTTTATTAATAGTTGAAGGCCAATCAACTCCTTTCTTTTGATCTTTTTTTTTTAATGACTATATTACCTTTTGATGTCCCTATACAAGTATTAGGGGAATGATGCAAGAACCTACGTTCAGAGAACTAGGGACGCGGCTTTGATAGAGCTGAAGAGCTGGACATGTTTCTGCTGTTGCACCAATAGCACTTCGGGGTCCATCCAGATATGCATAAACCCATCCTAAACATTCACATCCTGAAGTCCAAGACTTCTTGACCAGCCGTTTATAAGGTCTTTAATTAGGATGGCCTTCAAATTTGTAGTGTTGAAAAGCTGAAAACGGATTGATGTTTAAAACTTATTTTGCCTTACGGAACTGTTTAATTTCCAGGGAAATGTGATGCATAAATCATGAAATCATTAGTACTTAAATATGTAAATCATATTCAGAAACGGTCTAAAATTAATAAGGGACAATAAGTACATACTAATAGAGCAATCTGTAAAATGCGCAAAAGAAAGAGAACCTTTTAGATTAGTTTTATGTTGTGACTAACAACTTTGTTATTTACATAACATTATCATATTTTTTAAAATGGAATACATTTTGTAAAGGTACAACATGAACTCACTGATGCAATTTAATCAGTCTGCTGTTTTATTACAACCATTATTCCTAGTTTATACATACACACACTACTGCTCAAATGTTTAGAGTCTATGAGAGTTTGTTATTTTTTGGAAAGAACAAACTCGAGACCTGTTTCTAAAACTTTTTTTTTATCTTACTGACGCCAAACTTATGACTGGATGGTTAAGATGCTTCAATAAAAAATAATGGTGTAATTCTTAAATATTTAGCAGTGTGTATTGTGTGTCCACCACTTTTAAGCTGTCTTAACCCTCAGGTGCTCTTCGTTTTGGAGTCACACTTGTTATCTTCCCGGTCAAAAGTGACCGGACACCTAAAAATGAAACTTTCTCCATCCCAGTAAAACCAATGCAATTTATTTTTGTTCTATAATATTTATTCTTTTTAATTTTGTATTTTGAGACAGTTTGATTGAATTTATTAATATTTATGCAATATTTATGGTTTATTTTTGCCATGGAAAAGTATATATATTTTTCTAAATATACATAATTAAAAAAAAAAAATTATGAATGCAGTATTTTAGTATACTATAGAGTCTTGGCCTTCAGAAAAAAAATATTTTTTGAAGAAAATTAGCACCATCTAGTTACAGTATAGAGAAAAAGCGTAGAATCATGGTGTAATCACTAGCCTTCGTTTCGGAGTCACACTTGTTATCTTCCCGGTCAAAAGTGACCGGACACCTAAAAATGAAACTTTCTCCATCCCAGTAAAACCAATGCAATTTATTTTTGTTCAGTTATATTTTTTCTTTTTAATTTTGTATTTTGAACCAATTTGATGTTACTTATTAATATTTATGCAATATTTATGGTCCATTTTTGCCATTGAAAATAATACAAACTTTTTTTATATATACATTTTTAATTTTTATTTTTTTTAGCAGTATTTTAGGTTAAAATAGAGACTAGGCCTTCCAAAAAAAATTTTTGAAGGCAGATTAGCGCCATCTGGTAAGAGTATGGAGAGAAAGCGTAGAACCATGTTGTAACCACTAGATGAAATGTACAGTTCTCTATGGAGAGGCATGTGAATTCCCCAGCTGTTCATGGACACGTTTACTTTTTTTTTTTTTTTGTTATAGGTGGATTTCAACATATATTTAAACAATCTCAAAGACTATTTCTTATCAAGTTTTAGATTTTTAGTGATTTAAAGTTTTCGATTTAATAGTGATTTAAAGTGTTAGTTTTTGCATTATGATTACAGTCAAACCTAAACATTGTGTTAGAAAGAGAATGCTAGGAAGCAAATTTTATACACATTTTTTTTTATTCTGAATTTGTACAAAAAACAAACAAAAAAAACAATGCAATTCATTCAATTATAACACTTTATGTAAAATAGTATTTAATGAGCATGTCTATTTGTGTCACTGAACCGTAACAAATATATAGGTGTGTGTTTATTTGTGCGTGTGTGCGTCTGTTTGTGAGTGTGGGTGAGTGTCAATATCACAATCTTGATGTTTTAGAGTGTCACCCCTTCATTGTTGAGCACTTTTTTCTGCATCATGGCCAATTTGTAGATTGCAAATTGTAGTTTGAAGTTGAAGATTGTTGTTTTTGTCAATTTCCCATTCATTTCCTATGGTCGGTCATGTTTGATAGAAGAGCAGAAGTGTATCTCATTTTTTTACGACCACTTAAAGTGCTCGAATCATGACCTCAATTTTTTTGTGTGTTCACATACATGTTGCCATAAAAGTCACGAAGTTTCGTAATTTTCTGATGAAGCAGTGATTTTTTTAGAAATTCAAAACAGATTTTTTAATCACAATTTATTGGTGTTTTTGTGTATAAAAGTGTGTGTGTGTGTGTGTGTGTGTGTGTGTGTGTGTGTGTGTGTGTGTGTGTGTGTGTGTGTGTGTGTGTGGGTATGTCTGTTTTGCACTCTTGATGTTTTAGAGTGTCACCCCTTCAATGCTGAGCACTTTTTTTCTGCATCGTGGCCGATTTGTAGATTGTACACACAAAAATTCTCAAAGTTTTTGTGTTTTTGTCAATTTCCCATTCATTTCCTATGGTCGGTCATTTTTGACCGAAGAGCACAACTGTGACTATTTTTTTTACGACCACTTAGCATGCTCGGATCATGACCTCAATTTTTTTGTGTGTTCACATACCCAATGGAATAAAAGTCACCAAGTTTCGTAACATTCCGATGAAGCTGTGATTTTTAACATTTCAAAACATAAATTTTTTCGGTCAGAAATGACCGAAGAGCACCTGAGGGTTAATCAGTTTATGATATTTATTATAATTATAAAACGTTTATAAAATCAAATTCTGTGAATTGTGCTCGTGACACAGATTGTGTAAAGGCTAGCGTGACTCATGGTTTAATCACTGTGTACACGACAGATGCAGCTCTTTGTCATGCAAAATCATTTCAGCCCTTCTCCGCCTAATGTGCAAAACGTTGTTATTGTGTGTTAAAAAGGTTTCCATGTTAAGACAAGCACTTGAGTTCCTCTTTAGGTGAGAGCAGTGCTTGAAAGCAATGAGAGAGGTGGTTCAGGACCTTTTCTCTGCTATTGTGTTTGCTCTCAGAAGAAGCCGCCGTACAGCAGGAATACTAAATAACCTTATTGTTCTCCGCTTTTGTTCAGGGAGGAGTGTAGTGGAGCCGGCAGATTTATGAACCTTAAACAGCTCATTTTCAACATCCGATTAGTCTATATCAGCGATGTGAGGAAACATATGCATTGTTAAGGGAGATGTGCTCACTGTCAGGTAGGGCCTGACAATGAATACATTAGCTCTGATGACAACAACGATGATGATTATGTGTGAGTGAACACATGAGAAAAATATGAGCTTTGGAAGGAGAGCAATAATGGTAGTAATAGAGATCATATGAGAAAGAGATGATACCATCTCTTGTTATTAGAGTTTCAGGACCAGCATAATATCCAGAGGAAGCGCTGGAGTCTGGGGAATTAGGGATTGCTTTAACTCTACCCACTGCTATCTCTGACGTTGTATTCATTCCTTCGAGCGCCATATCTCTCCATTAGGATGTTTCCAACCTGTCAGCATCTTCTCACCCCACCCTTTTTAATGCACTGCCTGAGAGCTCACGTTTGCTAAAAATGCAGAGAAATTGCTGAATATAGCCTCAGTAAAGGGGATTTTTGCCAATTATAGGGAGCGAATTGTTGCTTCGTCTGCCTAAAAATATAGGGTATCTGTTATATTTGCCTTTCAGTAATGCTTTGTAATAGTGTATTTTTTTTTTTTTTTACTGTTGCAATACGTTCTTTATCATAGTAAACTATTAGCGTACCATTTGAAAGCTGAGTTTCCCCAGAAAGTGCAAACAAGGATCCTTTTAACATTGTTCTGTTTGCGTATCCTGACCAGCTTGACATGTCAAATTCCAATTTACATGTTGTCACTTAGCTCAGTTAGCTGACGCTTTTATCCAAAGCTTCTTACAAATGAGGAATCTCACGGGCAGTTTATCAGAAGAGCCAACAATATTTGCAGTACACTGTGCCAAGTGCCTTTGTTTATGGTTGTGTTTTAGTTAAGTGCTTGTGGAAAAAGTGTGTCTTCAGCTCTTTCTTGAAGGTTCTGATGGTCTCAGCAGACGGAGCGGAGGTTGGCTTTCATAAGCCTGTTTATTGTAAATGAGTAAACATTTTCTGTTAATTAAATTTTAGGGGGGTTTTTTTGGTTTTGTTTTGACAACCCTTAATCTATTAGCATGAACTTTAAGTCTCTGTTCTCTGCAAGTACAGTTCAGTGTTTTTTAGTATCTATATATTATATTATTTGAAATGGTTATGTAAACATACTTAACTTACTATCTCTGTCAGTAGCTAAGACAACATTTCAAATTTTCATGCATTATTTTTTTTTCTAAATATTTTTTTACATAATACATTTGTGTACTGCGTATAATTTTTTGTATATAAATAAACACACATGCATGTAAATATTTATATTTAAGAAATATTTGCATGTCTATACTGTGTATATATATATATATATATATATATATATATATATATATATATAATATTTTATGTACACCTTTTGGGCAGGATGCCATTTGCCAGGAAGGCACACCCCTCCTCTGTGTGCAAGTTATCTCTAAACTCTTAAAACCTTTTTTACTTTTTGGTTTACTTCTTTGGGAATGAGACATGTTTACCAGTCGCACAGTCATTTCAAATGATACCAAACATGTATAATACTTTATGATAATTATTCACATTAAACCATATAGATTTTTGGGTTAATTTTGGTGATCTCAGCATGAGAGAGAAGGGATGGGGGAAGAGGGAAAGAGATGTAAATTAGGATGATTCTGAGGTGAGACTTGCATCTCAAATGGTGATGCTAATTTCACAAGAGAGATTAAATGTTAATTTACTTTTTCTCAAAGAATTCTCTCTTCCAGTTGTTTCAGTTTTTCAGTCTTATAGTATAATATAGAAGAAAAGCCTCTTCAGAAAACTCTCTGGTGTTTCATGGCTTTTTTTCCCCTCAGCTTAGAGCATTCTTCCTGCATGGTCTCTCTATATAGAAGTAAATTTTGCTGCCTGCTTTGGGCCAATTTTATATGCCTGTTTGAAACGATTTCAGTGAGGGGCAGTCTGGAAAGTATCAACACGACCAAACTGCAAAGAAGTCCCATCTGTTTATCTGAGCAGGCAAGCTGCTCCACATACAGCTGATGTTATGATCAGCAGCATCACATGGTATTACGTGGGCAGAATATCCTTTAGAACTCAGAGAAGATAGACAGAGATATGGAGGTTCAATATCTTAATAACATTAAATAAAACTGAGAGACCTTATGGTGAAACTTGAAGACATAATGCTCCAGGTAATGTGGTTCTGCTTCTCCAATACTTTTAAGACACTTACAGTAATGGTTCTGAACTTTAAAAATGACTTTTATCAAGTCAGTTGATGGATGTTTAATTGGTCACAGTAGTTCACCTGCAATGCCATGAGTCATGGGTTTGCTAACCGACATACTGAAAAAAAATGTATACTCTGAATGCTCTGTAAATCACTTTGGATAAAAGCATCTGTCTAATGAATAAATGCAACTTAAATGGAAGCTTTCAGATGTGCAGGATGGAAAAACGAAATCTGATAATTGTCCTTAGCTTGAAGTTTACGTGATTTGCACAAATTATTTCTGAAATTCAAAACCAGCTGGATGACGGAATGTACCAGTCACCAGAAACCTGTTAATTAACCAGAGGAATCTATTGTCAAAAATCTTTCCTGTCACACGAGCCAGATAATGTTATAGGCCTATAAATATTTGAAATCCAGAAATAGATGCAATAGAGGCATTTCTGAGAACTGGTCGAACGTGTTTTTGTTGTTGTTGTTTTAAATGGCTGCTTATTTTATAATTCTGAACTATAAAATCTATAAAATCATCTATATACATCTATAAAAGTAAGAGAGAATATGGCACTCCACTGATGGATTTTTCTGGTCTATGTCATAGGTTGTTGATTTTTTTCAGGATGCCCATTTTAACGTCAGACCATTAATACGGCATGCCTCAGTGAGGTTTCAGCATTGAAGATGTTTAAGCCCCATGTGCGGAAAATACATTATCAAGGGATTTATCGACACAATCAATCTAGATTTTTGAATATAAAATAATGAATTGAAGGTTTAGATTGTTCCGTGTGAATTAATTAGCATTTGGATTTCCTTGCGTAAATTCAATTTTCAGTTGCACACTCCAATAACCATACTAGAATGTTCTGCCATTATTAAAGGGAAATACAAAATGCAGAAACACATAAACAGTGTCATCTTGAATGCTTACTCTTGCATTTATGATTCAGCCTTGTGAATATGTTGCTTCTGCACGTGGTGTAAAACAGGCATTATAGTCATTTCAAATTTATGGGACATTTTTTTTCCTGGTTCATTCAGTTTTGTCGTAATGATAATCAGTAAAAATGGCTAGCGGCGTTTTGATAACTTACTATGGGGGGAAAATTACTCCTGTGAAGGTCGATCTTAGTGACGTCTTACCAGCCATGTCAATTGCAAACGGCCTGTCAGCTTTCCAGCCTGTGTACCAGCCGACCACTTTCCCATTTTTCACCAGGGGACGCTCGTACCTCCGGCCTCCAACGAGTCCCACTGGCCACACTGACACTTTCCGGGTTGACCGCATCTGTAGAAGAATGGAAACATGATAATATTGCAAATACAATTCACTAAATTTGTTAATTAAACGTTTTTTAATTAAAAGGAAATAAATGATTAAATGATTTGAAGGAGTCCTACTAGGAGTCCTTTAGTTAGCGTATAATGCTACCGTTAGAAAAGATCTGCAAGGTTACAAGCTCAAAGTCAACTCCAAAGGGAGATATTTTATTTAACAGAATCCACTTTTCTAGAACTACAACAAACAACTCGTTTGTACTACAACCCGATTTTCACGGATCTTGTGAAGTCATAATGTTACTCATTTAAATAATCCCTGCACACAGAATACGAGAAAAGGGGTCAAGGGCTGGTTGAGCAGCGTTAGAGAAGACTGTTGTCTTGACAGTGCTGCCTGAATTGGTTTGAACTTGACGCATCGAGTAGAGCTTGCGGTTATGGTAATGAGAGTGACGTTTCCTGAACGTGCGCTAGGCAGTGCCAATCACAACACACTGGGTCATCTAACCAATCACAGCACATTTAGAATTCCGGAAGGAGGGTCTTCATCGAAACTAAACGGCACGTTCGGGCTGTAATAATGAAAAATTTGTGAAAAATAATGCGTTTTTTTGAACGATCAAGCATAAAAGCAGGGGCGTAGAATTTAGTAGGGACGCTGGGGACGTGTCCCTACCAATATCCAGTGACACTGATATATCCCTAGCAATAATTTCAATCAAAACTTCCCGTCCCCACCAATTTTAAAATCAAGCCTACGCCACTGCATAAAAGCATAGTAACTTACACCCCAAAAACAAAAAAAATCAAGACTTTGTAAAAGAGCTATGCCCTTTAAGGAAATAAATAAAAAAAGAAGTTCTAGGTCTAATTGTAGTTGTGAAGTAATCAATTTCAACTTGTCTTGTCGCTTTTGAGTTATGAACGATAGCATATTTTCAGTTCAAAACAGCAAAATAGTTTACATCACTGCATCTTACTGCCGGTTGTTAAACATTTCCATCAAAAAAATGTATTGTCAAATAATAAATGTTTAGCTACTTACATCCTACGAAGCACTTTTCCTAAAGCATTTCTGTGGAATTCGCACTCATCTTTGGTGAATAGTAAAAGCATGCCTTTGGGCTCGATGTCTACGGTAGGGTGACCAACAGTCCTGTTCACGTCCTGTATTCACATCCTGTCCTGGGGTGAGTTTCCCGCATCGTTAGCCAACTATGGTCGCAAGTTCCGTCGTTACCAATAGAATTCAATGGAAATTGCGACCAACTTGCGACCATAGTTGGCTAACGATGCTTTCGGGAAACACACCCCTGGCTGTTTTTTAAAAAGTGATGGAAATGTCCTGGTTTTCAAAAAACTTTGCTCTACAGCAAAGTTAAGATAAAACTAAAGATATAAATATATTTTGTTAGTTTGTTTTAGTAAGCTTGTGAGAGCTAATTTTGTTCAATTTGGAGGTATTTCGTTTAGTTATTTATTATTTATATATTTATCTCTCTATAAATATGATTTATTTATATTTTCTAATATAGAAGAGAGTAAGAGACATTATTTCTATCATTATTTCATTCATTATTTTTGAAACCTGTCATAATTAAAACACATTGAGTAGATTCGGAGAAGCCTATCATTTGTGTCTTGTAATATAACATTTTTCTATCCATACAGAGGAGAAATACTGTAGCCTAATTTAAATGTATTGAAATTAATAAGGCATCTTTGAGTAAACTGCGAGTATCATTTGAGTATCTCTCTGCTGGGCCGAGTGTCCTGGTTTTTGGTAATCAAAATATAGCCACCCAAGTCTATGGTGGTTATAACCATACGAGTACTTTTAAAGGGATAGTTCACTTTGAAATTAATTTTTAAATTTTATTTCTAAACATTTAGATATACCGAAATCGTCTTCCATTGCGATTTCCCGTGTATCTAAATAATGTTTAGTGAAAGGTAAAACTTCCAAAATCTCTGTGTAAACAATGCGTGACGTAGACGCGCGAGAGAGATCACTTCCAGCGTAACGTTGGACACGGTTCATTTCGGTTCAGTTGGACATCTGATTCAGATCAGTTCGACGTGGCTGTTAACAAGAGGTAAAACTATATAAATACTGTTCGTTTTCTCACACAAACCGCTCGTTTCGTGTCTTAGGCCATCAGTGTGTACTTACATTCACGAGTCATTAAATCTTGTTTAATTTTTGACTTCTCTGTGCATGTTCCTTGAGGTGGACCCCCTAAACCTGCATTATATGACTGACAGACAACACCGGTTTGACCGAAAAATGTCAAAATTGAAAATACTGCGGAAACAAAGACACCTACATCTTGGATGCCCTTGAGGTAAGCAAAAACATATAAAAAATAATTTCAAAGTGAACTATCCCTTTAATTGATTTTTTTTTTTTTTTAAAGGACCAAGTAAAGTACTGCGCGAACAGCATGGCTTATTATAAAATGGCTCATTTTCAGCATAAATAATTAAGTCCTTCCACCTGCAGTTTGCTGGAGACAGCACACACTGCTCTTCAGTTTAATAATCAAGATCACATCTGATTGAACCACCCGGCAACACTAAAACTGTCATTTCCTACAAGATACCATCTTCCTTGTGAAATTTTAAACATCCTATAGCTGAAAGAAGCTCCTTTTTTCTTCATTCCTTCATATATAATAACAATGAAACAAACTAGATTTGCCACTGGGAGAATGAGCGTTGCTGCAATTTCTCAAACAAATTGTCAGAGTAGTCTTTGAATATTTAATGGTTGTGCTATTTGTGTGAGTGCTGTACACAGTCGGGTGACGTGTCTGTGCTGGCGGCCCGAAGCATTGGACAAGCTTTGAAGCCCAAACTGCTGCCCCTTTAGCTGTGTTTCTAATGCATGTCTTCCTCTCTTCAAAGGCTTCGTCTCCATAATGGTTGCTCTTAAGTGTAACCCAATTCAAAGGCAAAATCAAAGAATTCTCTATAGCAAAGAGGATGTCATCTGCAGGTGCCAAGCATCCTTTCACAGTAAGGATGACAACAAGGGCAACAGGCACAGCTATCAAATGCAATGTCACATACACTGTTCTTTGAGTTGAGCTCTCAAGCTACTGGCGGCTATATGGAAAGACATCTGTATTTGGCAGTTCTTGTGACCCGTGTGTTTTCCTACAGGGACTAGGGAATAAGAATTTCTGGCCCCATTTTGACAACACAGTGCAGAGAAATAAATTTGTAGTAGAAGAGTGTGTTTATCTTTAGGGAGGCAAAATCACCTTCAATAACAAAACTCTACATGCTGCCTGACAGTTCCAGAGAGGATTCCAACAATGCAAAAAAAAAAACAATACAAAATCGGATCTAATAAGGAACTGTATTTCTAGGGAAAGACAGGTTACAACTGAGAACAATAAATCTAATTCAGAATTTGTCGTGGCACTGAAGCCTTAAGGCAGAGTAGCAGCATATACACAGACTTTGTGGACATGCTTTCCAGTAACAATGTCTGAAAATCCTTAAGAGAAGCAGCTCTAGCAGTAAAAGTGCATTTTTGTATTAATATTTGTTTTACTGCACTGACAAAGTCCAAACAAGTGAAAATTAAACAGAAATATGGCTTTTCGAGTAAATGCATCTTGTTTTTACATTTTTAATTTGTAAACTTAAAATAATTTTTTTAATTAAAATTAGAGCATTATGGTGATAAAGCATTTTTTATCCTATCTGACCACAACGAGCAATGTTACATTTTGTTTCGTTGTAGTTTTTCAGAAGTGCTGCACACTGAAATCTCATTGGTTTAGTCCACGCAAAAAAGAAAATTCTATCATCATTTACAAACTCTAATGTTGTTCCAATCCTGTATGACTTTATTTTTTCTTCATGTACTATATTAAACATGAATGAGGAAAGATTGGATCTCACATTTCAAAAGGAAAGGCATACAGGTCTGGCTACACATAGATAATGTAAGCTATTTGTTCTTATTTTTAACACTCTGTGAATATGAGAGCCACACAAACAGAGAGAGCAGTTCTGATTGGCTGGTTCGTGATCGAATATACTGTATCACGCTCCATTTTTTTTATTTTGGACAAATTGCTTTTCATCTTCTCATATTATTATTATTATTATAACCAAAAATAATAATAATTTGCATGTTTGATGATAAAGCTATTTTAACACAAAATGATCTTCTACACTCCACTCAAGCAGCTGAACACATTTTTTTCCACAAGCACTTGACCAATGACCATCAGCACACAGTAATATTGTCCCTATAGACTCCCTACTAAACCTTTATTTAAAAAAAACTGTACATTGTTTCACTGTTTCTCGGTCACATCTCTATACTTTTCTAGCCAATTTTGAGACTTTGCATTGCAGTTCTTTTACATTACTGTCACCTTAGGATGAATCACTCGAACTGAATGTGCTAAATGAATACATTTCCTTGGTGTCGTTAATATTTGTCATTATGAAGCACTAGCTGTTGAAAATGGCCAAATGACTCTCATTGTTGTGCTGTGTAATGTGTTTGTGTTGAGCAGAGCAGGGGTCATCAGCATACTGACATTGCGCTCTACCCCTCAGGGGCTGTTCCATGTGTTCATCCACATGTCCAGCTGTGTTCTGGAGAAATGGAGAGAGAGAGAGAAAGAGGCAGAGGGAGGGAGGGATGCACAAAGCAAGCATTGAAGAAATAAGGAGGGCAGCAAGGCCTGTGGCAAAGGAAAAGAGAACGGCTAAAAGAGGAGGAAAAAGCAGAGGTAAAAGACTGGTAGAATAATTGATGATAAATGAGACGACGAGCTATAAGTGCTGGGTTTGGATAATAGCCAAGAGAGAAAATAATATTTTGTGTTACTGTAGATAGAACTGAGTGTAATGCAGTGGAGGAAACCTCTGCCCACTTTATATCCCAGACAAATAAATGAAATGGATAATCATCAGACATCGATTAAAGCAACACACTCACATAGTAATTTGTAATTATTTTCAGGTTTTGGGTAATTGGTGGCTAAGCTGTTTGAATTTTCTTAATCACATTTTCATACACTCTTCTAATGCCTTATGAGCTAATACACTGTAAAAAAAAAATTTGTTGGTTTAACTTAAAACAGTGAGTAACCTGGTTGCCTTAAAATGTTAAGTTGATTGAACTGGAAAAAGTGAGTTAATACAATGAAGGAGATTGATTTAATCATCAGAAACTCAAAATAATAAGTTATCAGAACTAAATAAATGATTTAAGTTGATTTGACAAAAGAAAAAATGTTGTAATAATACATCTTAAAAATATTTTTTAAAGTGTCAGTTTCACACATAAAAAAATGTGTTGGTTTAACTTAAAAAATTAAGTAACCTGGTTGCCTTAAAATTTTAAGTTGATTTAACTGGAAAAAGTGAGTTAATACAATAAAGGAGAACGATTTAATCATCAGAAACTCAAAATAGCAAGTTATCTGAACTAAATAAATTATTTAAGATGATTTGACAAAAGAAAAAAATGTTGTGAAAACAAATCTTGAAAATAGTTTTTTACAGTGTGTGTAAGACACAAATTAACCGTATCTTCTCTCATCATTTCGCCATGTTATCTGTTTCGTCCATCAACGTCCACAGACAATCGGCTAAACAGACAAATTTCCAAGCTGTCAGGACGCTTTGTCATTTCTCAGTGACTTGCACTCAAACTGGGTTAATTCACTCTGCCTGACTACACTGTATACTGGGTCGCCTATTTCAACCACTGCACATTTAAAGAAAGACTCATAAGAAATAAACACACCACATGAATCTCCATGGGGACAGATGTTACAGCAAGATCTCCAGAGACATTATTTGTTAACGGACAACTTTATAAAAATAAGTATTTCTCTCTAAACTATACATTTAAGTGTATATGCAACAACCTTGTGGAATGCAAAAACATCTTGTTGTAGACTACAGTGACAAAAATTGACTCGACCATGGCACCAATTTGTTTTAACTGCAGCTTTAAGGTTAATCGCTGCTTTAATTTTTTTTAGGTTTGAACTTTTTTTTTTTTTACAGTGAGCCAAATACAGTGGGACCTCTGAGTTGTGCATACAGTAAACCTGTAGCATGTAACATTGGTCTTATAGATACTAATTCTCATTTGATGGGAGGAATAAGATGGTATAATTTGCTTCTTAATAAGAAAAAAAAAAAAACTAACTCACCCTGCACAATTTGAGTATTCTAGCTACAGAGAGACATGACCCCTTATGGCTCCTCACACCAGGGTGAGAATCTTTACTCGGGGTGGTAGCAACTGCCTTGCAAACCCCTTGTTCCACCCATATCTCGACACAGAATGGCTTGTATTCATGACTTTGAACAGTGTGGGCCAACAGGGATTTTAGAGCCCCAAACGTATGATCTGCCACGGTTTGCAATTTAACATTTCTATTGTGATCGCATCTCATCAAATAGACTAGTTCTTATATTATAGATTTCATTTCAAGCCTTCTGCGGCTCTAAACGGGACAGAAAGAAGTGATATTTACCTCTTCAAATAACTCAAGGCTGTAAGTGTTATCATCATCCGCGAAGAAAACGACTCCTTTATCTTTGGACGCGCGACGTCCTCTGAGCCAGCCGAGCGCTAAGTTCCTTTGCTCGGTCGCTCGCGGCATCCCCGTCCGCTTGAACCTGCGCGGGGTGAGCACGTTCAGATGAGTGTATCGCACCCCAGACCGGGCAAGAAACCGCGAAACCAGCTCCGTGTGGGAGTTCGAGTCCTCCACCACGACCCAGTGGAAATGAGGAACCTGGCGGAACGTATTTGCCAAGCGGGTGAGCTCAGCTTTCTGTACCACTCGGCTGTAAGTGGGAGTGATGGCATAAATAACCGGGGGAGATGAGGTGTTACTCCCACTGCTGGTGCTGCTGCTGCTGCTGCTGGTCCGAGTCGTCCTGACGACCTGCCGCTGCTGCACGTTTCCCAGCCGAGACAAATAGAAGCTGGCCGTGTTCCGAACAGACAATCTCTTCGTATCGATGTCGATCACGATGATCACTATCAAGATCCACGGAAGAAGGATGAAAAAGCGAGAGTAGAAGATGGATTTCATTGTGCCCGAAGAACCAGCGCTGCTTAATGTAAAGAACTAACAGTCCGCCACAAACAGAGCAGTTCATTCAGAGAAGAATATTGTATAATTGCAAAACATTACTTTTAAAACTTCCATTAAAGCCTTTCCTCGCGTGTTTATTATTCGGTAGCCGCAGTCCACGGACGCTTAAACTTCCCATTTCCCTCAACTAAACGCGCTGTTGTGTTGCCATCCCGTCCTGCGCTCCGCCAGTCAGTCCGTTCCCTGAGAAGATGCTCATGGGGTCTTTAGTCGTTCAGCGCAAAGAACAGTGCCAAAAATAACAACAGGTCATTGTTTTGGTCACGTGCATTGCTTGGAGTGGAATAAAGCCATGCAGGTGGAACGATTTCTCAAAACTGCACCGAATGATGGGACTGAGCTCTGATGACAGACGCTGCTGCTGTAGCCTATATAGTCCGCTGAAATGAGGAAGAGACTTCAAACTGAGAATTCACCCATCCCCACCTGCGCACTGGAGAGAGCGAGAGAGGAATTAGGCTACTTGGAAGCGATTGTAGTCCTCTTTATTTAAAAAAAAAAAAAAACATATATATATTATTATTATTATTTGCTGTATAGGGGTCTTCTAACAGCCTAGGCTAGGCTAATAATCATAATTTGTCTGTTAGATCTGATCAGGTTTACAGTTTATTTCTAAACTAAATTCGTAGCCTGAGGGCTGTTGATTCATTAGCCTAATTACTTTCTTCATCATCATTATTTTATTATAAGCATTTTAATAAATAAAAAATCTTAAACAAAACAATGTTTTGGTTTGGTTGACATTTGACAGTTGGTTCGGTCCATGATTTCGCTTTGAAAATTCGCTTCCACAAATTCAGTGTTTCAAAGAGAAATAAAATGGATCGAACATTGCCTGTTGAATATTATATATTTTTAAACAGTTTGAATATTTTGGAAGTGAAATATGAAAGGTGAATATGGATAATTGAATGTTTAATAATGAAAATGTGTTTGAAATGTTTTGAATTGAAATATTCACAGCTTAAATATTCAACCATGTTGAATTTCAGCCCATAAAAATGCAAGCCCTAAAATTAAATGCATTAAAATCCAACCATTGTTAATGCAATGCCTATTTTTTCCAAGTAGTGCAATTCAATTGGCCTTTTTGTTTCAAAAACATATGACATTAATTTATTTCCATAGATGAATCCAAAAAAAAAAAAAAAAAAAAGCTATACGCTGCATTGGCATAGCAATACCAGTGTTTCTCACAGGATTTTTCAACGCATTCTCACCCCAAGGCGTCACCTTTTGACCATGCTTTAATATCCTACGCTTTAGGCGCCCTGTAGCGTCAGTTATATGACGTGATCCTACGTTGTCATCAGTTAGATGACGCGGGTAGGTTTGGGGTAGGGGTAGGGTTACACGCGATCCATAGGGCGTCATATGACTGACGCTAAAGGGTGCCTAAAGTGTCAGATACTGAAGCATTTAGGTCTTAGGTGAGGCCTTGGGGGTGAGAATTTTTTGTAAAGCTGTTGTAAGTGACCCTCTGTCCCTCTATAGAGTGGTTCGGGGGCTTTTATTTTGGCGGAAAACATTACAGTTCTAGTAAATTGCACCGGTAACCGTCAAATATGCAGATGTGGAAATAATGTGTAAATGGCTTCCTTTACAGTCGTGACATAGCCAAAGTGCTTTGAAAGTAGTTCTGCTTACCACGGACGTGACGTGAACATATGCCAATTGGATCCAAACTGCAACCTGCTCAGGGATGGTTGAAATACCATTTATGCCCCCTGCTCTGATGTATGCCTGCTCTCCAAACATATCGGCACTCACTACAGGTGCACCATCTGAATAGCGGCACACATGACTTCCCGGCAAGAAGGTCATCTTTTGCAATGGAAGGAAGCTGCTGCATTTCACATAAATGCCAAGTGATCCATCTAGCATAGTGGTGATGACCAGCAGCAAAAAAATAGGATAGCATCTTTTCAAGGAAATGTTGTTGCAGCAGCCAGTCACCCTCCCTCTCTGCTCGCCAGAATCGTGCTATTAAGGTAGGAGTGATAAAGCAATCCACCCATAATTGGCCAGTTGGGTGCTGTCTTGCCTTTTCCAGGAATTCCAGTATCTGCTGATCCTCCTCGCATGGCCTTATGTCAGGTCTTTCCATTGAATAGCCTATAGATGCCAGGCCGCCAAATGATGCACCTACCAGCTCCTCAAGGCCTGTTGAATTCATCAGCTCCCCAATTAAGCCAACGAAAGACATCACGGTGTGCATTATTCCAGGGCTGAGCAACACAGATGCCCATCGCTGTGGGGCAAGCAATCTTGTACTGCATGTCCAGCCCATTCTCACTCCCAAGGCGTCACCTAACTGACGCCTTGGGAAGCATTTGGACATGCTTCAATATCTGACGCTTTAGGCGCCCTCTAGCGTCAGTTAGATGACGCCCTAGGATCGCGTGTACCCTACCCCCACCCCACCCCACACCTAAACCCAACCACGTCCTCTAACTGACGCTTTCCTTTAGCGTCAGTTAGATGACGCCGTAGGATCGCGTCATGTAAGTGATGCTAAAGGGCGCCTAAAACGTCAAATATTGAAGCATGGTCAAAGGTGACGCCTTGGGGTGAGAATGCGTTGGCATGTCACATGTTATATGCAACACATTCTCACCCCAAGGCGTCACCTTTGTTAGTTAGTGGCACAGCAATGACTTCAACAAAGTGCACGGTAAACAGGAAATGGGGTTTCTCATGCGCTAAATCGTGCTGAAACCTAGCACTAAAGACCCGTACACACCGGGACAAATTTCAGTGCACGTTATTCGCCAGCTGATGAGCCGAGTGAACATGCAAATTAATTCCCTGACATTAGATGGCGCTTAAAACAGAAATGGATCTTGCCCAGAGATAGCATGCCTTCCAACTTCCTCGTCTTCCGGCACTATATTTTCTTCGCCATTACATACAGTATGTGTGCTCGGTAAGATCGTTTTGTGTTTGAGCGCCCCCAAGTTGTGTTTTACTGTAACTTCAGAAGCACCAGACACGTGAGCAAGTTTTTGTTTTTGACGCAGCACGTCAACCCAAAAAAACTAACCCAAGGCATTTTTAAAAAATATGACGCTTTTACACGTGGTTTTCGAATCTGTGTGCACACTCACATTGGCGCCCTTTGTTTAGTTACGAGGCGTTAATCGTCATTTAACGCCTCTTGACTAAACAAAGAGTGCATATGTGAGTGTGCACACCGACGTGATAAACGCCATGCCTAAAAGCGTCATAAAAAAACGCCTCAGGTTCGTATTTTGGTTTGACGCGCTGCGTCAAAAACTATCCGACCAATGAGATTGCTGCTTTTTACAGTAAAAAAGTGCTCATTCAGTAAATGCATATAGCTAAACAGATGTGTTTTGAGTCTGGATTTGAATGTGACTACTGTTGGAGCACATGTGATCTCTTCTGGAAGCTGGTTCCAGCTGCGGCTGGCATAATAGCTAAAAGCAGACTCTCCATGCTTAGAGTGAACCCTTGGTATTTCTAGCTGGTGTGATCCTAATGATCTCAGTGATCTGTTAGGTTGATCTTCAGTGAGCATATCTGCAATGTATTGAGGTCCTAGCCCATTGAATGATTTATATACCAGTAATAATGCTTTAAAAAATCAATCCTAAAGGTAACTGGGAGCCAGTGTGAAGACCTGAGGACTGGTGTGATATGTTCATAGTTTCTGGTTCTGCTGGCAAATAGCGTTCTGAATGAGCTGCATCTCTCTTATGGTCTTTTTACGAAGGCCAGTGAGGAATCCATTACAATAATCCACCCTGCTGGTGATGAAAGCATGAACAAGTTTCTCTAAGTCTTGATTGGAAACAAAGCATCTAATTCTTGCAATATTTTTCAGATAATAATATGCTGATTTAAACTACAGTCTGACTTAGTCAGATTTTCGAAAGATTGGTAATTCCCAAATGATGTTTTCTTTCATTCATAAACATCTTTTACCCACTCTGCAGACACTCATAATAGTAAAGTTAGGAGGCCATGTTTAATTGAGGACTGTTGCACTGCAGCAGTCTTCCAGCCAAGACAACACAAAATCCAGTTTGTACGTGGTTAAGTCGTTGACTAGAAGTGATATATTTTTAATTTAGCGGATGTTTAAAAGTGCTAAGTTAATAGTCTTTCTTTTTGTCCCCACAGCAATCTTAGTTTGGCGTGTCATAGGCACCAGATTAGATGGGTTTGCTGTACAGCTTTTGAAGGCCTTAGATGTTAGATCATGTAATTGTACAGCAATAGAGAAAGATTTAGGCACACTGGGTTCCTGCTTGTTTTGTAAACATTTAAGCAGCAGGGACGCGACACATATCACAGAGTTGGTATTAGTTGTTTTTGGTTCACCTCGAGCAGATAGAGGAGGGTGTGAGCCCTGGTGCTGTGGCAGAGGCCGACGAGCTCTCACAGGAGGAGGGGAGGGCAAGCTGGGCTCACAGGCTTTGGTGGTTGTGGGGCCTACCGTTTTTTGGTTGACTTTTGGGTTTTTGCAGCAAGAGTGGGATAGTTGGGTTCCAGCAAACACCAGTTTTACCATTTTCTCTGCGAAGCACAGAAGTGGAGATGTTGGAGAGAGGGATAACGTGTCTGGGGAGAGGTGTTAGCTCTTTCTCGGAGGCTGTAATATGCTGCCCTGGTTTCCCTCGCTGTTTTCCAGAAAGTCGTCCTTGGGAGCTGAATCTGTCTGTGGTGAGCTCCGTGGGCAGGGCTCTGCTGAGATTGTGTCCATCAGCAGAAGTTTTTGTGACTGCATGGTGTTCTCATTGTCCTTGTGTGTTACGTCATCTGTACTGTATGTCCATACA